>JAWQEG010001633.1:600000-877448 GCA_033782935.1 Petrolisthes cinctipes
TTAAGGGACCTAAAAATATCGAATTTTTGGAGTTTTGAGCCTGAATTTGAGATATAAACGGGTACAGAAGATGCATGCACATATCGACTTTTTGCACTTGAAATATCGATTTTGAGCATGTTTTGGGTCTGTATCTTGAAAACATTCTAGCAAGGAGTAGGCATGTACAGATTGCTTCTGGGACCCCAAAATATCGAATTTTCTGGTGTTTTGAACCTGAATTAGGGATATACACGGGTACAGAAGATGCATACACATATTGACTTTGGGCACATAAAATATCGATTTTCAGCATGTTTTGGGCCTGTATTTTAAAAATACTCTAACACGGAGTAGACATGTACAGATCGCTTTTGGGACCCAAAAATATCGAATTTTCGGGTGTTTTGAGCCTGAATTTAAGATATAAACGGGTACAGATGATGCATACACATATTGACTTTGGGCAGCTAAAATATCGATTTTCAGCATGTTTTAGGCCTGTATTTTAAAAATACTCTAACACGGAGTATGCATGTACAGATGGCTTTTGGGACCCAAAAATATCGAATATTCGGGTGTTTTGAGTCTGAATTTAAGATATAAACGGGTACAGAAGATGCATGCACATATCGACTTTGGGCACCCAAAATATCGATTTTGAGCATGTTTTGGGCCTGTATTTTTAAAACACTCTAACACGGAGTAGACACGTACAGATCACTTCTGAGACCCAAATAAATCGAATTTTCGGGTGTTCTGAGCCTGAATTTGAGATATGAACGGGTACAGAAGATGCATGCACATATCGACTTTGGGCACCAAAAATATCAATTTTGAGCATGTTTTGGGCCTGCATTTTGAAAATACTCTAACACGGTGTAGACATGTACAGATCGCTTCTGGAACACAAAAATATCGATTTTTTGGGTGTTTTGAGCCTGAATTTGAGATATAAACGGGTACAGAAGATGCATGCACATATCGACTTTTTGCACTTAAAATATCGATTTTAATCATGTTTTGGGTCTGTATCTTGAAAACATTCTAGCAAGGAGTAGGCATGTTCAGATCGCTTCTGGGACCCAAAAATATCGTATTTTCGAGTGTTTTGAACCTGAATTTGGGATATAGACGGGTACAGAAGAGGCATACACATATTGACTTTGGGCAGCTAAAATATCGATTTACATCATGTTTTAGGCCTGTATTTTGAAAATACTCTAACACGGAGTATGCATGTACAGATGGCTTTTGGGACCCAAAAATATCGAATATTCGGGTGTTTTGAGTCTGAATTTAAGATATAAACGGGTACAGAAGATGCATGCACATATCGACTTTGGGCACATAAAATATCGATTTTCAGCATGTTTTGGGCCTGTATTTTTAAAACACTCTAACACGGAGTAGACACGTACAGATCACTTCTGGGACCCAAATAAATCGAATTTTTGGGTGTTCTGAGCCTGAATTTGAGATATGAACGGGTACAGATGATGCATACACATATTGACTTTGGGCAGCTAAAATATCGATTTTCAGCATGTTTTAGGCCTGTATTTTAAAAATACTCTAACACGGAGTATGCATGTACAGATGGCTTTTGGGACCCAAAAATATCGAATATTCGGGTGTTTTGAGTCTGAATTTAAGATATAAACGGGTACAGAAGATGCATGCACATATCGACTTTGGGCACCCAAAATATCGATTTTGAGCATGTTTTGGGCCTGTATTTTTAAAACACTCTAACACGGAGTAGACACGTACAGATCACTTCTGAGACCCAAATAAATCGAATTTTCGGGTGTTCTGAGCCTGAATTTGAGATATGAACGGGTACAGAAGATGCATGCACATATCGACTTTGGGCACCAAAAATATCAATTTTGAGCATGTTTTGGGCCTGCATTTTGAAAATACTCTAACACGGTGTAGACATGTACAGATCGCTTCTGGAACACAAAAATATCGATTTTTTGGGTGTTTTGAGCCTGAATTTGAGATATAAACGGGTACAGAAGATGCATGCACATATCGACTTTTTGCACTTAAAATATCGATTTTAAGCATGTTTTGGGTCTGTATCTTGAAAACATTCTAGCAAGGAGTAGGCATGTTCAGATCGCTTCTGGGACCCAAAAATATCGTATTTTCGAGTGTTTTGAACCTGAATTTGGGATATAGACGGGTACAGAAGATGCATACACATATTGACTTTGGGCAGCTAAAATATCGATTTACATCATGTTTTAGGCCTGTATTTTGAAAATACTCTAACACGGAGTATGCATGTACAGATGGCTTTTGGGACCCAAAAATATCGAATATTCGGGTGTTTTGAGTCTGAATTTAAGATATAAACGGGTACAGAAGATGCATGCACATATCGACTTTGGGCACCCAAAATATCGATTTTGAGCATGTTTTGGGCCTGTATTTTTAAAACACTCTAACACGGAGTAGACACGTACAGATCACTTCTGGGACCCAAATAAATCGAATTTTTGGGTGTTCTGAGCCTGAATTTGAGATATGAACGGGTACAAAAGATGCATGCACATATCGACTTAGGGCACCAAAAATATCGATTTTGAGCATGTTTTGGGCCTGCATTTTGAAAATACTCTAACACGGTGTAGACATGTACAGATCGCTTCTGTAACACAAAAATATAGATTTTTTGGGTGTTTTGAGCCTGAATTTGAGATATAAACGGGTACAGAAGATGCATGCACATATCGACTTTTTGCACTTAAAATATCGATTTTAAGCATGTTTTGGGTCTGTATCTTGAAAACATTCTAGCAAGGAGTAGGCATGTTCAGATCGCTTTTGGGACCCAAAAATATCGTATTTTCGAGTGTTTTGAACCTGAATTTGGGATATAGACGGGTACAGAAGATGCATACACATATTGACTTTGGGCAGCTAAAATATCGATTTACATCATGTTTTAGGCCTGTATTTTGAAAATACTCTAACACGGAGTATGCATGTACAGATGGCTTTTGGGACCCAAAAATATCGAATATTCGGGTGTTTTGAACCTGAATTTGAGATATAAACGGGTACAGAAGATGCATGCACATATCGACTTTGGGCACCCAAAATATCGATTTTGAGCATGTTTTGGGCCTGTATTTTTGAAACACTCTAACACGGAGTAGACACGTACAGATCACTTCTGGGACCCAAATAAATCGAATTTTCGGGTGTTCTCAGCCTGAATTTGAGATATGAACGGGTACAGAAGATGCATGCACATATCGACTTTGGGCACCAAAAATATCGATTTTGAGCATGTTTTGGGCCTACATTTTGAAAATACTCTAACACGGTGTAGACGTGTACAGATCGCTTCTGGAACACAAAAATATCGATTTTTTGGGTGTTTTGAGCCTGAATTTGAGATATAAACAGGTACAGAAGATGCATACACATATCGACTTTGGCACCCAAAATATCGATTTTTAGTATGTTTTGGGCGTATAATTTGAAAATATTCTAGCACTGAGTAGGCATGTACAGATCGCTTCTGGGACTCAAAAATATCATATTTTCGGGGGTTTTGAGCCAGAATTTGGGATATAACCGGGTACAGAGGATGCATGCACATTTCGACTTTTAGCACCTAAAATATCGATTTTAAGCATGTTTTGGGTCTGTATCTTGAAAACATTCTAGCAAGGAGTAGGCATGTACCAGTAGCTTCTTGAACCCAAAAATATAGAATTTTCGGGTGTTTTGAACCTGAAATTGGGATATAGATGGGTACAGAAGATGCATACACTTATTGACTTTGGGCACCTAAAATATCTATTTTCAGCATGTTTTGGGCCTGTATTTTGAAAATACATTAACACGGAGTAGGCATGTACAGAACGCTTCTGGGACCCAAAAATATCGACTTTTCGGGTGTTTTGAGCCTGAATTTGAGATATAAACGGGTACAGAAGATGCATGCACATATCGACTTTGGGCACCTAAAATATCTTTTTTCAGCAAGTTTTATTGCCTGTATTTTTAAAGTACTCTAACACTGAGTAGGCATGTACAGATCGCTTCTGGGACACAAAAATATCGATTTTTTGGGTGTTTTGAGCCTGAATTTGAGATATAAACGGGTACAGAAGATGCATGCACATATCGACTTTTCACACCTAAAATATCATTTTTGAGCATGTTTTAAGCCTGTATTTTAAAAACATTCTAGCACTGAGTAGGCATGTGCAGATCGCTTAAGGGACCTAAAAATATCGAATTTTTGGAGTTTTGAGCCTGAATTTGAGATATAAACGGGTACAGAAGATGCATGCACATATCGACTTTTTGCACTTGAAATATCGATTTTGAGCATGTTTTAGGTCTGTATCTTGAAAACATTCTAGCAAGGAGTAGGCATGTACAGATTGCTTCTGGGACCACAAAATATCGAATTTTCTGGTGTTTTGAACCTGAATTAGGGAAATACACGGGTACAGAAGATGCATACACATATTGACTTTGGGCACATAAAATATCGATTTTCAGCATGTTTTGGGCCTGTATTTTAAAAATACTCTAACACGGAGTAGACATGTACAGATCGCTTTTGGGACCCAAAAATATCGAATTTTCGGGTGTTTTGAGCCTGAATTTAAGATATAAACGGGTACAGAAGATGCATACACATATTGACTTTGGGCAGCTAAAATATCGATTTTCAGCATGTTTTAGGCCTGTATTTTAAAAATACTCTAACACGGAGTATGCATGTACAAATGGCTTTTGGGACCCAAAAATATCGAATATTCGGGTGTTTTGAGTCTGAATTTAAGATATAAACGGGTACAGAAGATGCATGCACATATCGACTTTGGGCACCCAAAATATCGATTTTGAGCATGTTTTGGGCCTGTATTTTTAAAACACTCTAACACGGAGTAGACACGTACAGATCACTTCTGAGACCCAAATAAATCGAATTTTCGGGTGTTCTGAGCCTGAATTTGAGATATGAACGGGTACAGAAGATGCATGCACATATCGACTTTGGGCACCAAAAATATCAATTTTGAGCATGTTTTGGGCCTGCATTTTGAAAATACTCTAACACGGTGTAGACATGTACAGATCGCTTCTGGAACACAAAAATATCGATTTTTTGGGTGTTTTGAGCCTGAATTTGAGATATAAACGGGTACAGAAGATGCATGCACATATCGACTTTTTGCACTTAAAATATCGATTTTAAGCATGTTTTGGGTCTGTATCTTGAAAACATTCTAGCAAGGAGTAGGCATGTTCAGATCGCTTCTGGGACCCAAAAATATCGTATTTTCGAGTGTTTTGAACCTGAATTTGGGATATAGACGGGTACAGAAGATGCATACACATATTGACTTTGGGCAGCTAAAATATCGATTTACATCATGTTTTAGGCCTGTATTTTGAAAATAGTCTAACACGGAGTATGCATGTACAGATGGCTTTTGGGACCCAAAAATATCGAATATTCGGGTGTTTTGAGTCTGAATTTAAGATATAAACGTGTACAGAAGATGCATGCACATATCGACTTTGGGCACCCAAAATATCGATTTTGAGCATGTTTTGGGCCTGTATTTTTAAAACACTCTAACACGGAGTAGACACGTACAGATCACTTCTGGGACCCAAATAAATCGAATTTTCGGATGTTCTGAGCCTGAATTTGAGATAAGAACGGGTTCAGAAGATGCATGCACATATCGACTTTGGGCACCAAAAATATCGATTTTGAGCATGTTTTGGGCCTGCATTTTGAAAATACTCTAACACGGTGTAGACGTGTACAGATCGCTTCTGGAACACAAAAATATCGATTTTTTGGGTGTTTTGAGCCTGAATTTGAGATATAAACAGGTACAGAAGATGCATACACATATCGACTTTGGCACCCAAAATATCGATTTTTAGTATGTTTTGGGCGTATAATTTGAAAATATTCTAGCACTGAGTAGGCATGTACAGATCGCTTCTGGGACCCAAAAATATCGAATTTTCTGGTGTTTTGAACCTGAATTTGGGATATAGATGGGTACAGAAGATGCATACACATATTGACTTTGGGCACCTAAAATATCTATTTTCAGCATGTTTTGGGCCTGTATTTTGAAAATACATTAACACGGAGTAGGCATGTACAGAACGCTTCTGGGACCCAAAAATATCGACTTTTCGGGTGTTTTGAGCCTGAATTTGAGATATAAACGGGTACAGAAGATGCATGCACATATCGATTTGGGCACCTAAAATATCGATTTTGAGCATGTTTTGGGCCTGTATTTTGAAAATACTCTAACACGGAGTATGCATGTACAGATCGCTTCTGGGACACAAAAATATCGATTTTTTGGGTGTTTTGATCCTGAATTTGAGATATAAACGGGTACAGAAGATGCATGCACATATCGACTTTTCACACCTAAAATATCATTTTTGAGCATGTTTTAAGCCTGTATTTTAAAAACATTCTAGCACTGAGTAGGCATGTGCAGATCGCTTAAGGGACCTAAAAATATCGAATTTTTGGAGTTTTGAGCCTGAATTTGAGATATAAACGGGTACAGAAGATGCATGCACATATCGACTTTTTGCACTTGAAATATCGATTTTGAGCATGTTTTGGGTCTGTATCTTTAAAACATTCTAGCAAGGAGTATGCATGTACAGATTGCTTCTGGGACCAAAAAATATCGAATTTTCTGGTGTTTTGAACCAGAATTAGGGATATACACGGGTACAGAAGATGCATACACATATTGACTTTGGGCACATAAAATATTGATTTTCAGCATGTTTTGGGCCTGTATTTTAAAAACACTCTAAAACGGAGTATGCACGTACAGATCGCTTCTGGGACCCAAAAATATTGAATTTTCGGGTGTTTTGAGCCTGAATTTGAGATATAAACGGGTACAGAAGATGCATGCACATATCGACTTTGGGCACCTAAAATATCGATTTTTAGCATGTTTTGGGCCTGAATTTTAAAAATACTCTAACACGGAGTAGACATGTACAGATCGCTTTAGGGACCCAAAAATATCGAATTTTCGGGTGTTTTGAGCCTGAATTTAAGATATAAACGGGTACAGAAGATGCATACACATATTGACTTTGGGCAGCTAAAATATCGATTTTTAGCATGTTTTAGGCCTTTTTTTTTAAATTACTCTAACACGGAGTATGCATGTACAGATTGCTTTTGGGACCCAAAAATATCGAATATTCGGGTTTTTTGAGTCTGAATTTGAGACATAAACGGGTACAGAAGATGCATGCACATATCGACTTTGGGCACCCAAAATATCGATTTTGAGCATATTTTGGGCCTGTAGTTTTAAAATACTCTAACACGGAGTAGACACGTACAGATCGCTTCTGGGACACAAAAATATCGAATTTTTGGGTGTTTTGAGCCTGAATTTGAGATATAAACGGATACAGAAGATGCATGCACATATCGACTTTGGGCACCCAAAATATCGATTTTTAGCATGTTCTGAGCCTCTACTTTGAAAACATTCTAGCACTGAGTAGGCATGTACAGATCGCTTCTGGGACCCAAAAATATCGAATTTTCGAATGTTTTGAACCTGAATTTGGGATATAGTCGGGTACAGAAGATGCATACACATATTGACTTTGGGCAGCTAAATTATCGATTTATATCATGTTTTAGGCCTGTAGTTTTAAAATACTCTAACACGGAGTAGACACGTACAGATCACTTCTGGGACCCAAATAAATCGAATTTTCGGGTGTTCTGAGCCTGAATTTGAGATATGAACGGGTACAGAAGATGCATGCACATATCGACTTTGGGCACCAAAAATATCGATTTTGAGCATGTTTTGGGCCTGCATTTTGAAAATACTCTAACACGGTGTAGACATGTACAGATCGCTTCTGGAACACAAAAATATCGATTTTTTGGGTGTTTTGAGCCTGAATTTGAGATATAAACGGATACAGAAGATGCATGCACATATTGACTTTGGGCACCTAAAATATCGATTTTCAGCATGTTTTGGGCCTGTATTTTGAAAATACATTAACACGGAGTAGGCATGTACAGATCGCTTCTGGGACCCAAAAATATCGAATTTAGGGGGGTTTTGAGCCAGAATTTGAGATATAACCGGGTACAGAAGATGCATGCACATATTGACTTTGGGCACCTAAAATATCGATTTTGAGCATGTTTTGGGCCTGTATTTTGAAAATACTCTAACACGGAGTAGGCATGTACAGATCGCTTCAGGGACACAAAAATATCGATTTTTTGGGTGTTTTGAGCCTGAATTTGAGATATAAACGGGTACAGAAGATGCATGCACATATCGACTTTTCACACCTAAAATATCATTTTTGAGCATGTTTTAAGCCTGTATTTTAAAAACATTCTAGCACTGAGTAGGCATGTGCAGATCGCTTAAGGGACCTAAAAATATCGAATTTTTGGAGTTTTGAGCCTGAATTTGAGATATAAACGGGTACAGAAGATGCATGCACATATCGACTTTTTGCACTTGAAATATCGATTTTGAGCATGTTTTAGGTCTGTATCTTGAAAACATTCTAGCAAGGAGTAGGCATGTACAGATTGCTTCTGGGACCACAAAATATCGAATTTTCTGGTGTTTTGAACCTGAATTAGGGAAATACACGGGTACAGAAGATGCATACACATATTGACTTTGGGCACATAAAATATCGATTTTCAGCATGTTTTGGGCCTGTATTTTAAAAATACTCTAACACGGAGTAGACATGTACAGATCGCTTTTGGGACCCAAAAATATCGAATTTTCGGGTGTTTTGAGCCTGAATTTAAGATATAAACGGGTACAGAAGATGCATACACATATTGACTTTGGGCAGCTAAAATATCGATTTTCAGCATGTTTTAGGCCTGTATTTTAAAAATACTCTAACACGGAGTATGCATGTACAAATGGCTTTTGGGACCCAAAAATATCGAATATTCGGGTGTTTTGAGTCTGAATTTAAGATATAAACGGGTACAGAAGATGCATGCACATATCGACTTTGGGCACCCAAAATATCGATTTTGAGCATGTTTTGGGCCTGTATTTTTAAAACACTCTAACACGGAGTAGACACGTACAGATCACTTCTGAGACCCAAATAAATCGAATTTTCGGGTGTTCTGAGCCTGAATTTGAGATATGAACGGGTACAGAAGATGCATGCACATATCGACTTTGGGCACCAAAAATATCAATTTTGAGCATGTTTTGGGCCTGCATTTTGAAAATACTCTAACACGGTGTAGACATGTACAGATCGCTTCTGGAACACAAAAATATCGATTTTTTGGGTGTTTTGAGCCTGAATTTGAGATATAAACGGGTACAGAAGATGCATGCACATATCGACTTTTTGCACTTAAAATATCGATTTTAAGCATGTTTTGGGTCTGTATCTTGAAAACATTCTAGCAAGGAGTAGGCATGTTCAGATCGCTTCTGGGACCCAAAAATATCGTATTTTCGAGTGTTTTGAACCTGAATTTGGGATATAGACGGGTACAGAAGATGCATACACATATTGACTTTGGGCAGCTAAAATATCGATTTACATCATGTTTTAGGCCTGTATTTTGAAAATAGTCTAACACGGAGTATGCATGTACAGATGGCTTTTGGGACCCAAAAATATCGAATATTCGGGTGTTTTGAGTCTGAATTTAAGATATAAACGTGTACAGAAGATGCATGCACATATCGACTTTGGGCACCCAAAATATCGATTTTGAGCATGTTTTGGGCCTGTATTTTTAAAACACTCTAACACGGAGTAGACACGTACAGATCACTTCTGGGACCCAAATAAATCGAATTTTCGGATGTTCTGAGCCTGAATTTGAGATAAGAACGGGTTCAGAAGATGCATGCACATATCGACTTTGGGCACCAAAAATATCGATTTTGAGCATGTTTTGGGCCTGCATTTTGAAAATACTCTAACACGGTGTAGACGTGTACAGATCGCTTCTGGAACACAAAAATATCGATTTTTTGGGTGTTTTGAGCCTGAATTTGAGATATAAACAGGTACAGAAGATGCATACACATATCGACTTTGGCACCCAAAATATCGATTTTTAGTATGTTTTGGGCGTATAATTTGAAAATATTCTAGCACTGAGTAGGCATGTACAGATCGCTTCTGGGACCCAAAAATATCGAATTTTCTGGTGTTTTGAACCTGAATTTGGGATATAGATGGGTACAGAAGATGCATACACATATTGACTTTGGGCACCTAAAATATCTATTTTCAGCATGTTTTGGGCCTGTATTTTGAAAATACATTAACACGGAGTAGGCATGTACAGAACGCTTCTGGGACCCAAAAATATCGACTTTTCGGGTGTTTTGAGCCTGAATTTGAGATATAAACGGGTACAGAAGATGCATGCACATATCGATTTGGGCACCTAAAATATCGATTTTGAGCATGTTTTGGGCCTGTATTTTGAAAATACTCTAACACGGAGTATGCATGTACAGATCGCTTCTGGGACACAAAAATATCGATTTTTTGGGTGTTTTGATCCTGAATTTGAGATATAAACGGGTACAGAAGATGCATGCACATATCGACTTTTCACACCTAAAATATCATTTTTGAGCATGTTTTAAGCCTGTATTTTAAAAACATTCTAGCACTGAGTAGGCATGTGCAGATCGCTTAAGGGACCTAAAAATATCGAATTTTTGGAGTTTTGAGCCTGAATTTGAGATATAAACGGGTACAGAAGATGCATGCACATATCGACTTTTTGCACTTGAAATATCGATTTTGAGCATGTTTTGGGTCTGTATCTTTAAAACATTCTAGCAAGGAGTATGCATGTACAGATTGCTTCTGGGACCAAAAAATATCGAATTTTCTGGTGTTTTGAACCAGAATTAGGGATATACACGGGTACAGAAGATGCATACACATATTGACTTTGGGCACATAAAATATTGATTTTCAGCATGTTTTGGGCCTGTATTTTAAAAACACTCTAAAACGGAGTATGCACGTACAGATCGCTTCTGGGACCCAAAAATATTGAATTTTCGGGTGTTTTGAGCCTGAATTTGAGATATAAACGGGTACAGAAGATGCATGCACATATCGACTTTGGGCACCTAAAATATCGATTTTTAGCATGTTTTGGGCCTGAATTTTAAAAATACTCTAACACGGAGTAGACATGTACAGATCGCTTTAGGGACCCAAAAATATCGAATTTTCGGGTGTTTTGAGCCTGAATTTAAGATATAAACGGGTACAGAAGATGCATACACATATTGACTTTGGGCAGCTAAAATATCGATTTTTAGCATGTTTTAGGCCTTTTTTTTTAAATTACTCTAACACGGAGTATGCATGTACAGATTGCTTTTGGGACCCAAAAATATCGAATATTCGGGTTTTTTGAGTCTGAATTTGAGACATAAACGGGTACAGAAGATGCATGCACATATCGACTTTGGGCACCCAAAATATCGATTTTGAGCATATTTTGGGCCTGTAGTTTTAAAATACTCTAACACGGAGTAGACACGTACAGATCGCTTCTGGGACACAAAAATATCGAATTTTTGGGTGTTTTGAGCCTGAATTTGAGATATAAACGGATACAGAAGATGCATGCACATATCGACTTTGGGCACCCAAAATATCGATTTTTAGCATGTTCTGAGCCTCTACTTTGAAAACATTCTAGCACTGAGTAGGCATGTACAGATCGCTTCTGGGACCCAAAAATATCGAATTTTCGAATGTTTTGAACCTGAATTTGGGATATAGTCGGGTACAGAAGATGCATACACATATTGACTTTGGGCAGCTAAATTATCGATTTATATCATGTTTTAGGCCTGTAGTTTTAAAATACTCTAACACGGAGTAGACACGTACAGATCACTTCTGGGACCCAAATAAATCGAATTTTCGGGTGTTCTGAGCCTGAATTTGAGATATGAACGGGTACAGAAGATGCATGCACATATCGACTTTGGGCACCAAAAATATCGATTTTGAGCATGTTTTGGGCCTGCATTTTGAAAATACTCTAACACGGTGTAGACATGTACAGATCGCTTCTGGAACACAAAAATATCGATTTTTTGGGTGTTTTGAGCCTGAATTTGAGATATAAACGGATACAGAAGATGCATGCACATATTGACTTTGGGCACCTAAAATATCGATTTTCAGCATGTTTTGGGCCTGTATTTTGAAAATACATTAACACGGAGTAGGCATGTACAGATCGCTTCTGGGACCCAAAAATATCGAATTTAGGGGGGTTTTGAGCCAGAATTTGAGATATAACCGGGTACAGAAGATGCATGCACATATTGACTTTGGGCACCTAAAATATCGATTTTGAGCATGTTTTGGGCCTGTATTTTGAAAATACTCTAACACGGAGTAAGCATGTACAGATCGCTTCAGGGACACAAAAATATCGATTTTTTGGGCGTTTTTAGCCTGAATTTGAGATATTAACGGGTACAGAAGATGCATGCACATATCGACTTTTTGCACCTAAAATATCGATTTTGAGCATGTTTTGGGTCTGTATCTTGAAAACATTCTAGCAAGGAGTAGGCATGTACAGATCGCTTCTGGGACCCAAAAATATCGAATTTTCTGGTGTTTTGAACCAGAATTAGGGATAAACACGGGTACAGAAGAAACATACACATATTGACTTTAGGCAGCTAAAATATCGATTTACATCATGTTTTAGGCCTGTATTTTGAAAATACTCTAACACGAAGTATGCATGTACAGATGGCTTTTGGGACCCAAAAATATCGAATATTCGGGTGTTTTGAGTCTGAATTTGAGATATAAACGGGTACAGAAGATGCATGCGCATATCGACTTTGGTCACCCAAAATATCGATTTTGAGCATTTTTTGGGTCTGTATTTTTAAAACACTCTAACACGGAGTAGACACGTACAGATCACTTATGGGACCCAAATAAATCGAATTTTCGGGTGTTCTGAGCCTGAATTTGAGATATAAACGGGTACAGAAGATGCATGCACATATTGACTTTGGGCACCTAAAATATCGATTTTCAGCATGTTTTGGGCCTGTATTTTGAAAATACATTAACACGGAGTAGGCATGTACAGATCGCTTCTGGGACACAAAAATATCGATTTTTTGGGTGTTTTGAGCCTGAATTTGAGATATAAACGGGTACAGAAGATGCATGCACAAATCGACTTTTCACACCTAAAATATCATTTTTGAGCATGTTTTAAGCCTGTATTTTAAAAACATTCTAGCACTGAGTAGGCATGTGCAGATCGCTTAAGGGACCTAAAAATATCGAATTTTTGGAGTTTTTAGCCTGAATTTGAGATATAAACGGGTACAGAAGATGCATGCACATATCGACTTTTTGCACTTGAAATATCGATTTTGAGCATGTTTTGGGTCTGTATCTTGAAAACATTCTAGCAAGGAGTAGGCATGTACAGATTGCTTCTGGGACCCCAAAATATCGAATTTTCTGGTGTTTTGAACCTGAATTAGGGATATACACGGGTACAGAAGATGCATACACATATTGACTTTGGGCACATAAAATATCGATTTTCAGCATGTTTTGGGCCTGTATTTTAAAAATACTCTAACACGGAGTAGACATGTACAGATCGCTTTTGGGACCCAAAAATATCGAATTTTCGGGTGTTTTGAGCCTGAATTTAAGATATAAACGGGTACAGAAGATGCATACACATATTGACTTTGGGCAGCTAAAATATCGATTTTCAGCATGTTTTAGGCCTGTATTTTAAAAATACTCTAACACGGAGTATGCATGTACAGATGGCTTTTGGGACCCAAAAATATCGAATATTCGGGGGTTTTGAGTCTGAATTTAAGATATAAACGGGTACAGAAGATGCATGCACATATCGACTTTGGGCACCCAAAATATCGATTTTGAGCATGTTTTGGGCCTGTATTTTTAAAACACTCTAACACGGAGTAGACACGTACAGATCACTTCTGAGACCCAAATAAATCGAATTTTCGGGTGTTCTGAGCCTGAATTTGAGATATGAACGGGTACAGAAGATGCATGCACATATCGACTTTGGGCACCTAAAATATCAATTTTGAGCATGTTTTGGGCCTGCATTTTGAAAATACTCTAACACGGTGTAGACATGTACAGATCGCTTCTGGAACACAAAAATATCGATTTTTTGGGTGTTTTGAGCCTGAATTTGAGATATAAACGGGTACAGAAGATGCATGCACATATCGACTTTTTGCACTTAAAATATCGATTTTAAGCATGTTTTGGGTCTGTATCTTGAAAACATTCTAGCAAGGAGTAGGCATGTTCAGATCGCTTCTGGGACCCAAAAATATCGTATTTTCGAGTGTTTTGAACCTGAATTTGGGATATAGACGGGTACAGAAGATGCATACACATATTGACTTTGGGCAGCTAAAATATCGATTTACATCATGTTTTAGGCCTGTATTTTGAAAATACTCTAACACGGAGTATGCATGTACAGATGGCTTTTGGGACCCAAAAATATCGAATATTCGGGTGTTTTGAGTCTGAATTTAAGATGTAAACGGGTACAGAAGATACATGCACACATCGACTTTGGGCACCCAAAATATCGATTTTGAGCATGTTTTGGGCCTGTATTTTTAAAACACTCTAACACGGAGTAGACACGTACAGATCACTTCTGGGACCCAAATAAATCGAATTTTCGGATGTTCTGAGCCTGAATTTGAGATAAGAACGGGTTCAGAAGATGCATGCACATATCGACTTTGGGCACCAAAAATATCGATTTTGAGCATGTTTTGGGCCTGCATTTTGAAAATACTCTAACACGGTGTAGACGTGTACAGATCGCTTCTGGAACACAAAAATATCGATTTTTTTGGGTGTTTTGAGCCTGAATTTGTGATATAAACAGGTACAGAAGATGCATACACATATCGACTTTGGCACCCAAAATATCGATTTTTAGTATGTTTTGGGCGTATAATTTGAAAATATTCTAGCACTGAGTAGTCATGTACATTTCGCTTCTGGGACTCAAAAATATCGAATTTTCGCGGGTTTTGAGCCAGAATTTGGGATATAACCGGGTACAGAGGATGCATGCACATTTCGACTTTTTGCACCTAAAATATCGATTTTAAGCATGTTTTGGGTCTGTATCTTGAAAACATTCTAGCAAGGAGTAGGCATGTACCAGTCGCTTCTGGGACCCAAAAATATCGAATTTTCTGGTGTTTTGAACCTGAATTTGGGATATAGATGGGTACAGAAGATGCATACACATATTGACTTTGGGCACCTAAAATATCTATTTTCAGCATGTTTTGGGCCTGTATTTTGAAAATACATTAACACGGAGTAGGCATGTACAGAACGCTTCTGGGACCCAAAAATATCGACTTTTCGGGTGTTTTGAGCCTGAATTTGAGATATAAACGGGTACAGAAGATGCATGCACATATCGATTTGGGCACCTAAAATATCGATTTTGAGCATGTTTTGGGCCTGTATTTTGAAAATACTCTAACACGGAGTATGCATGTACAGATCGCTTCTGGGACACAAAAATATCGATTTTTTGGGTGTTTTGAGCCTGAATTTGAGATATAAACGGGTACAGAAGATGCATGCACATATCGACTTTTCACACCTAAAATATCATTTTTGAGCATGTTTTAAGCCAGTATTTTAAAAACATTCTAGCACTGAGTAGGCATGTGCAGATCGCTTAAGGGACCTAAAAATATCGAATTTTTGGAGTTTTGAGCCTGAATTTGAGATATAAACGGGTACAGAAGATGCATGCACATATCGACTTTTTGCACTTGAAATATCGATTTTGAGCATGTTTTGGGTCTGTATCTTTAAAACCTTCTAGCAAGGAGTATGCATGTACAGATTGCTTCTGGGACCCCAAAATATCGAATTTTCTGGTGTTTTGAACCAGAATTAGGGATATACACGGGTACAGAAGATGCATACACATATTGACTTTGGGCACATAAAATATTGATTTTCAGCATGTTTTGGGCCTGTATTTTAAAAACACTCTAAAACGGAGTATGCACGTACAGATCGCTTCTGGGACCCAAAAATATTGAATTTTCGGGTGTTTTGAGCCTGAATTTGAGATATAAACGGGTACAGAAGATGCATGCACATATCGACTTTGGGCACCTAAAATATCGATTTTTAGCATGTTCTGAGCCTCTATTTTGAAAACATTCTAGCACTGAGTAGGCATGTACAGATCGCTTCTGGGACCCAAAAATATCGAATTTTCGAATGTTTTGAACCTGAATTTGGGATATAGTCGGGTACAGAAGATGCATACACATATTGACTTTGGGCAGCTAAATTATCGATTTACATCATGTTTTAGGCCTGTAGTTTTAAAATACTCTAACATGTAGTAGACACGTACAGATCACTTCTGGGACCCAAATTAATCGAATTTTCGGGTGTTCTGAGCCTGAATTTGAGATATGAACGGGTACAGAAGATGCATGCACATATCGACTTTGGGCACCAAAAATATCGATTTTGAGCATGTTTTGGGCCTGCATTTTGAAAATACTCTAACACGGTGTAGACATGTACAGATCGTTTCTGGAACACAAAAATATCGATTTTTTGGGTGTTTTGAGCCTGAATTTGAGATATAAACGGGTACAGAAGATGCATGCACATATTGACTTTGGGCACCTAAAATATCGATTTTCAGCATGTTTTGGGCCTGTATTTTGAAAATACATTAACACGGAGTAGGCATGTACAGATCGCTTCTGGGACCCAAAAATATCGAATTTTCGGGGGTTTTAAGCCAGAATTTGAGATATAACCGGGTACAGAAGATGCATGCACATATCGACTTTGGGCACCTAAAATATCGATTTTGAGCATGTTTTGGGCCTGTATTTTGAAAATACTCTAACACGGAGTAGGCATGTACAGATCGCTTCAGGGACACAAAAATATCGATTTTTTGGGCGTTTTTAGCCTGAATTTGAGATATTAACGGGTACAGAAGATGCATGCACATATCGACTTTTTGCACCTAAAATATCGATTTTGAGCATGTTTTGGGTCTGTATCTTGAAAACATTCTAGCAAGGAGTAGGCATGTACAGATCGCTTCTGGGACCCAAAAATATCGAATTTTCTGGTGTTTTGAACCAGAATTAGGGATAAACACGGATACAGAAGAAACATACACATATTGACTTTCGGCAGCTAAAATATCGATTTGCATCATGTTTTAGGCCTGTATTTTGAAAATACTCTAACACGGAGTATGCATGTACAGATGGCTTTTGGGACCCAAAAATATCGAATATTCGGGTGTTTTGAGTCTGAATTTGAGATATAAACGGGTACAGAAGATGCATGCGCATATCGACTTTGGGCACCCAAAATATCGATTTTGAGCATTTTTTGGGTCTGTATTTTTAAAACACTCTAACACGGAGTAGACACGTACAGATCACTTATGGGACCCAAATAAATCGAATTTTCGGGTGTTCTGAGCCTGAATTTGAGATATGAACGGGTACAGAAGATGCATGCACATATCGACTTTGGGCACCTAAAATATCAATTTTGAGCATGTTTTGGGCCTGCATTTTGAAAATACTCTAACACGGTGTACACATGTACCGATCGCTTCTGGAACACAAAAATATCGATTTTTTGGGTGTTTTGAGCCTGAATTTGAGATATAAACGGGTACAGAAGATGCATGCACATATTGACTTTGGGCACCTAAAATATCGATTTTGAGCATGTTTTGGGCCTGTATTTTGAAAATACTCTAACACGGAGTAGGCATATACAGATCGCTTCTGGGACACAAAAATATCGATTTTTTGGGCGTTTTTGGCCTGAATTTGAGATATAAACGGGTACAGAAGATGCATGCACATATCGACTTTTCAAACCTAAAATATCATTTTTGAGCATGTTTTAAGCCTGTATTTTAAAAACATTCTAGCACTGAGTAGGCATGTGCAGATCGCTTAAGGGACCTAAAAATATCGATTTTTTGGAGTTTTGAGCCTGAATTTGAGATATAAACGGGTACAGAAGATGCATGCACATATCGACTTTTTGCACTTGAAATATCGATTTTGAGCATGTTTATGGGTCTGTATCTTGAAAACATTCTAGCAAGGAGTAGGCATGTACAGATTGCTTCTGGGACCCAAAAATATCGAATTTTCGAATGTTTTGAACCTGAATTTGGGATATAGACGGGTACAGAAGATGCATACACATATTGACTTTGGGCAGCTAAATTATCGATTTACATCATGTTTTAGGCCTGTAATTTGAAAATACTCTAACACGGAGTATGCATGTACAGATGGCTTTTGGGACCCAAAAATATCGAATATTCGGGTGTTTTGAACCTGAATTTGAGATATAAACGGGTACAGAAGATGCATGCACATATCGACTTTGGGCACCCAAAATATCGATTTTGAGCATGTTTTGGGCCTGTATTTTTAAAACACTCTAACACGGAGTAGACACGTACAGATCACTTCTGGGACCCAAATAAATCGAATTTTCGGGTGTTCTGAGCCTGAATTTGAGATATGAACGGGTTCAGAAGATGCATGCACATATCGACTTTGGGCACCAAAAATATCGATTTTGAGCATGTTTTGGGCCTGCAATTTGAAAATACTCTAACACGGTGTAGACATGTACAGATCGTTTCTGGAACACAAAAATATCGATTTTTTGGGTGTTTTGAGAATGAATTTGAGATATAAACGGGTACAGAAGATGCATGCACATATTGACTTTGGGCACCTAAAATATCGATTTTCAGCATGTTTTGGGCCTGTATTTTGAAAATACATTAACACGGAGTAGGCATGTACAGATCGCTTCTGGGACCCAAAAATATCGAATTTTCGGGGGTTTTGAGCCAGAATTTGGGATATAACCGGGTACAGAAGATGCATGCACATATCGACTTTGGGCACCTAAAATGTCGATTTTGAGCATGTTTTGGGCCTGTATTTTGAAAATACTCTAACACGGAGTAGGCATGTACAGATCGCTTCTGGGACCCAAAAATATCGATTTTTCTGGTGTTTTGAACCAGAATTAGGGATAAACACGGGTACAGAAGATGCATACACATATTGACTTTCGGCACATAAAATATGGATTTTCAGCATGTTTTGGGCCTGTATTATAAAAACACTCTAACACGGAGTATGCACGTACAGATCGCTTCTGGGACCCAAAAATATTGAATTTTCGGGTGTTTTGAGCCTGAATTTGAGATATAAACGGGTACAGAAGATGCATGCACATATCGACTTTGGGCACCTAAAATATCGATTTTGAGTATGTTTTGGGCCTGTATTTTAAAAATACTCTAACACGGAGTAGACATGTACAGATCGCTTTTGGGACCCAAAAATATCGAATTTTAGTGTGTTTTGAGCCTGAATTTAAGATATAAACGGGTACAGAAGATGCATACACATATTGACTTTGGGCAGCTAAAATATCGATTTTCAGCATGTTTTAGGCCTGTATTTTAAAAATACTCTAACACGGAGTATGCATGTACAGATGGCTTTTGGGACCCAAAAATATCTAATATTCGGGTGTTTTGAGTCTGAATTTGAGACATAAACGGGTAAAGAAGATACATGCACATATCGACTTTGGGCACCCAAAATATCGATTTTGAGCATATTTTGGGCCTGTATTTTTAAAATACTCTAACACGGAGTAGACACGTACAGATCGCTTCTGGGACCCAAAATTATTGAATTTTCGGGTGTTTTGAGCCTGAATTTGAGATATAACCGGGTACAGAGAATGCATACACATATTGACTTTGTGCACCTAAAATATCAATTTTCAGCATGTTTTGGGCCTGCATTTTAAAAACACTCTAACACGGAGTATGCATGTACATATCGCTTCTGGGACACAAAAATATCGAATTTTCGGAGTTTTGAGCCTGAATTTGAGATATAAACGAGTACAGAAGATGCATGCACATATCGACTTTTTGCACCTAAAATATCGATTTTGAGCATGTTTTGGGTCTGTATCTTGAAAACTTTCAAGCAAGAAGTATGCATGTACAGATTGCTTCTGGGACCCAAAAATATCGAATATTCGGGTGTTTTAAGTCTGAATTTGAGATATAAACGGGTACAGAAGATGCATGCACATATCGACTTTGGGCACACAAAATATCGATTTTGAGCATGTTTTGGGCCTGCATTTTTAAAACACTCTAACACGGAGTAGACACGTACAGATCACTTCTGGGACCCAAATAAATCGAATTTTCGGGTGTTCTGACCCATGAAATTGAGATATGAACGGGTACAGAAGATGCATGCACATATCGACTTTGGGCACCAAAAATATCGATTTTGAGCATGTTTTGGGCCTGCATTTTGAAAATACTCTAACACGGTGTAGACATGTACAGATCGCTTCTGGAACACAAAAATATCGATTTTTTGGGTGTATTGAGCCTGAATTTGAGATATAAACGGGTACAGAAGATGCATGCACATATTGACTTTGGGCACCTAAAATATCGATTTTCAGCATGTTTTGGGCCTGTATTTTGAAAATACATTAACACGGAGTAGGCATGTACAGATCGCTTCTGGGACCCAAAAATATTGAATTTTCGGGGGTTTTGAGCCAGAATTTGGGATATAACCGGGTACAGAAGATGCATGCACATATCGACTTTGGGAACCTAAAATATCGATTTTGAGCATGTTTTGGGCCTGTATTTTGAAAATACTCTAACACGGAGTAGGCATGTACAGATCGCTTCTGGGACACAAAAATATCGATTTTGTGGGCGTTTTTAGCCTGAATTTGAGATATAAACGGGTACAGAAGATGCATGCACATATCGACTTTTCACACCTAAAATATCATTTTTGAGCATGTTTTAAGCCTGTATTTTAAAAACATTCTAGCAATGAGTAGACACGTACAGATCGCTTCTGGGACCCAAATAAATCGAATTTTCGGGTGTTCTGAGCCTGAATTTGAGATATGAACGGGTACAGATGATGCATGCACATATCGACTTTGGGCACTTAAAACATCGATTTTGAGCATGTTTTGGGCCTGTATTTTAAAAATACTATAACACGGAGTAGACACGTACAGATCGCTTCTGGGACACAAAAATATCGAATTTTTGGGTGTTTTGAGCCTGAATTTGAGATATAAACGAGTACAGAAGATGCATGCACATATCGACTTTGGGCACCCAAAATATCGATTTTTAGCATGTTCTGAGCCTCTATTTTGAAAACATTCTAGCACTGAGTAGGCATGTACAGATCGCTTCTGGGACCCAAAAATATTGAATTTTCGGGTGTTTTGAGCCTGAATTTGAGATATAACCGGGTACAGAGAATGCATACACATATTGACTTTGTGCACCTAAAATATCAATTTTCAGCATGTTTTGGGCCTGCATTTTAAAAACACTCTAACACGGAGTATGCATGTACAGATCGCTTCTGGGACACAAAAATATCGAATTTTCGGAGTTTTGAGCCTGAATTTGAGATATAAACGAGTACAGAAGATGCATGCACATATCGACTTTTTGCACCTAAAATATCGATTTTGAGCATGTTTTGGGTCTGTATCTTGAAAACTTTCTAGCAAGAAGTATGCATGTACAGATTGCTTCTGGGACCCAAAAATATCGAATTTTCGAATGTTTTGAACCTGAATTTGGGATATAGACGGGTACAGAAGATGCATACACATATTGACTTTGGGCAGCTAAAATATCGATTTACATCATGTTTTAGGCCTGTATTTTGAAAATACTCTAACACGGAGTATGCATGTACAGATTGCTTTTGGGACCCAAAAATATCGAATATTCGGGTGTTTTGAGTCTGAATTTGAGATATAAACGGGTACAGAAGATGCATGCACATATTGACTTTTTGCACTTAAAATATAGATTTTAAGCATGTTTTGGGTCTGTATCTTGAAAACATTCTAGCAAGGAGTAGGCATGTTCAGATCGCTTCTGGGACCCAAAAATATCGAATTTTCAGGTGTTTTGAACCAGAATTAGGGATAAACACGGGTACAGAAGATGCATACACATATTGACTTTGGGCACATAAAATATCGATTTTGAGCATGTTTTGGGCCTGTATTTTAAAAACACTCTAACACGGAGTATGCACGTACAGATCGCTTCTGGGACCCAAAAATATCGAATTTTCGGGTGTTTTGAGCCGGAATTTGAGATATAAACGGGTACAGAAGATGCATACACATATCGACTTTGGGCACCTAAAATATCGATTTTAAGTATGTTTTGGGCCTGTATTTTAAAAATACTCTAACACGGAGTAGACATGTACAGATCGCTTTTGGGACCCAAAAATATCGAATTTTCGGGTGTTTTGAGCCTGAATTTAAGATATAAACGGGTACACAAGATGCATACACATATTGACTTTGGGCAGCTAAAATATCGATTTTCAGCATGTTTTAGGCCTTTATTTTAAAAATACTCTAACACGGAGTATGCATGTACAGATGGCTTTTGGGACCCAAAAATATCGAATATTCAGGTGTTTTGAGTCTGAATTTGAGACATAAACGGGTACAGAAGATGAATGCACATATCGACTTTGGGCACCCAAAATATCGATTTTGAGCATATTTTGGGCCTGTAGTTTTAAAATACTTTAACACGGAATAGACACGTACAGATCGCTTCTGGGACACAAAAATATAGAATTTTTGGGTGTTTTGAGCCTGAATTTGAGATATAAACGGGTACAGAAGATACATGCACATATCGACTTTGGGCACCTAAAATATCGATTTTTAGCATGTTCTGAGCCTCTATTTTGAAAACATTCTAGCACTGAGTAGGCATGTACAGATCGCTTCTGGGACCCAAAAATATTGAATTTTCGGGTGTTTTGAGCCTGAATTTGAGATATAACCGGGTACAGAGAATGCATACACATATTGACTTTGTGCACCTAAAATATCAATTTTCAGCATGTTTTGGGCCTGCATTTTAAAAACACTCTAACACGGAGTATGCATGTACAGATCGCTTCTGGGACACAAAAATATCGAATTTTCGGTGTTTTGAGCCTGAATTTGAGATATAAACGAGTACAGAAGATGCATGCACATATCGACTTTTTACACCTAAAATATCGATTTATAGCATGTTTTAATCCTGTATTTTAAAAACATTCTAGCACTGAGTAGGCATGTGCAGATCGCTTAAGGGACCCAAAAATAACGAATTTTCGGAGTTTTGAGCCTGAATTTGAGATATAAACGGGTACAGAAAATGCATGCACATATCGACTTTTTGCACTTAAAATATCGATTTTGAGCAAGTTTTGGGTCTGTATCTTGAAAACATTCTAGCAAGGAGTAGGCATGTACAGATCGCTTCTGGGACCCAAAATTATCGAATTTTCGGGTGTTTTGAACCTGAATTTGGGATATAGACGGGTACAGAAGATGCATACACATATTGACTTTGGGCAGCTAAAATATCGTTTTTCAGCATGTTTTAGGCCTGTAGTTTGAAAATACTCTAACACGGAGTATGCATGTACAGATCGCTTCTGGGACCCAAAATTATCGAATTTTCGGGTGTTTTGAGTCTGAATTTGAGATATAAACGGGTACAGAAGATGCATGCACATATCGACTTTGGGCACCCAAAATATCGATTTTGAGCATGTTTTGGGCCTGTATTTTTAAAATACTCTAACACAGAGTAGACACGTACAGATCGCTTCTGGAACCCAAATAAATCGAATTTTAGGGTGTTCTGAGCCTGAATTTGAGATATAAACGGATACAGAAGATGCATGCACATATCGACTTTGGGCACCTAAAATATCGATTTTGAGCATGTTTTGGGCGTATATTTTGAAAATATTCTAGTACTGAGTAGGCATGTACAGATCGCTTCTGGGACCCAAAAAGATCGAATTTTCGGGGGTTTTGAGCCAGAATTTGGGATATAACCGGGTACAGAGGATGCATGCACATATCGACTTTTTGCACCTAAAATATCGATTTTAAGCATGTTTTGGGTCTGTATCTTGAAAACATTCTAGGAAGGAGTAGGCATGTACAGGCCGCTTCTGGGACCCTAAAATACCGAATTTTCTGGTGTTTTGAACCTGAATTTCGGATATAGACGGGTACAGAAGATGCATACACATATTGACTTTGGGCACCTAAAATATTGATTTTCGGCATGTTTTGGGCCTGTATTTTGAAAATACATTAACACGGAGTAGGCATGTACAGATCGCTTCTGGGACCCAAAAATATCGACTTTTCGGGTGTTTTGAGCCTGAATTTGAGATATAAACGGGTACAGAAGATGAATGCACATATCGACTTTTCACACCTAAAATATCGATTTATAGCATGTTTTAAGCCTGTATTTTAAAAACATTCTAGCACTGAGTAGGCATGTGCAGATCGCTTAAGGGACCCAAAAATATCGAATTTTCGGAGTTTTGAGCCAGAAATTGGGATATAACCGGGTACAGAGGATGCATGCACATATTGACTTTGGGCAGCTAAAATATCGATTTACAGCATGTTTTAGGCCTGTATTTTAAAAATACTCTAACATGGAGTATGCATGTACAGATGGCTTTTGGGACCCAAAAATATCGAATATTCGGGTGTTTTGAGTAGGAATTTGAGATATAAACGGGTACAGAAGATGCATGCACATATCGACTTTGGGCACCCAAAATATCGATTTTGAGCATGTTTTGAGCCTGTATTTTGAAAATACTCTAACACGGAGTAGGCATGTACAGATCGCTTCGGGGACCCAAAAATATCGAATTTTCGGGTGTTTTGAGCCTGAATTTGAGATATAAACGGGTACAGAAGATGGATGCACATTTCGACTTTTTGCACCTAAAATATCGATTTTGAGCATGTTTTGGGTCTGTATCTTGAAAACATTCTAGCAAGAAGTAGGCATGTACAGATTGCTTCTGGGGCCAAAAAATATCGAATTTTCGAGTATTTTGAACCTGAATTTGGGATATAGACGGGTACAGAAGATGCATACACATATTGACTTTGGGCAGCTAAAATATCGTTTTTCAGCATGTTTTAGGCCTGTAGTTTGAAAATACTCTAACACGGAGTATGCATGTACAGATCGCTTCTGGGACCCAAAAATATCGACTTTTCGGGTGTTTTGAGCCTGAATTTGAGATATAAACGGGTACAGAAGATGCATGCACATATCGACTTTGGGCACCTAAAATATCGATTTTGAGTATGTTTTGGGCCTATATTTTGAAAATACTCTAACACGGAGTATGCATGTACAGATCGCTTCTGGGACACAAAAATATCGTTTTTTTGGGTGTTTTGAGCCTGAATTTGAGATATAAACGGGTACAGAAGATGCATGCACATATCGACTTCGGGCACCTAAAATATCGATTTTGAGCATGTTTTGGGCCTGTATTTTGAAAATACTCTAACACGGAGTAGGCATGTACAGATCGCTTCTGGGACCCAAAAATATCGAATTTTCGGGTGTTTTGAGCCTGAGTTTGAGATATAAACGGGTACAGAAGATGCATGCACATTTCGACTTTTTGCACCTAAAATATCGATTTTGAGTATGTTTTGGGTCTGTATCTTTAAAACATTCTAGCAAGAAGTAGGCATGTACAGATTGCTTCTGGGACCCAAAAATATCGAATTTTTGAGTGTTTTGAATCTGAATTTGGGATATAGACGTTTACAGAAGATGCATACACATATTGACTTTGGGCAGCTAAAATATCTATTTTCAGCATGTTTTAGGCCTGTATTTTGAAAATACTCTAAGACGGAGTATGCATGTACACATTGCTTTTGGGACCCAAAAATATCGAGTATTCGAGTGTTTTGAGTCTGAATTTGAGATATAAACGGGTACAGAAGATGTATGCACATATCGACTTTGGGCACCCAAAATATCGATTTTGAGCATGTTTTGGACCTGTATTTATAAAATACTCTAACACTGAGTAGACACGTACGGATCGCTTCTGGGACCCAAATAAATCGAATTTTAGGGTGTTTTGAGCCAGAAATTGGGATATAACCGGGTACAGAGGATGCGTGCACATATCGACTTTTTGCACCTAAAATATCGATTTTGAGCATGTTTTGGGTCTGTATCTTGAAAAAATTCTAGCAAGGAGTAGGTATGTACAGATCGCTTCTGGGACCCAAAATTATCGAATTTTCGGGTGTTTTGAACCTGAATTTGGGATATAGACGGATACAGAAGATGCATGCACATATCGACTTTTTGCACCTAAAATATCGATTTTGAGCATGTTTTGGGCCTGTATTTTTAAAATACTCTAACACAGAGTAGACACGTACAGATCGCTTCTGGAACCCAAATAAATCGAATTTTAGGGTGTTCTGAGCCTGAATTTGAGATATAAACGGATACAGAAGATGCATGCACATATCGACTTTGGGCACCTAAAATATCGATTTTGAGCATGTTTTGGGCCTGCATTTTGAAAGTACTATAGCACGGTGTAGACATGTACAGATCGCTTCTGGGACACAAAAATATCGATTTTTTGGGTGTTTTGAGCCTGAATTTGGGATATAACCTGTTACAGAGGATGCATGCACATATCGACTTTGGCACCCAAAATATCGATTTTTAGTATGTTTTGGGCGTATATTTTGAAAATATTCTAGTACTGAGTAGGCATGTACAGATCGCTTCTGGGACCCAAAAAGATCGAATTTTCGGGGGTTTTGACCCAGAATTTGGGATATAACCGGGTACAGAGGATGCATGCACATATCGACTTTTTGCACCTAAAATATCGATTTTAAGCATGTTTTGGGTCTGTATCTTGAAAACATTCTAGGAAGGAGTAGGCATGTACAGGCCGCTTCTGGGACCCAAAAATACCGAATTTTCTGGTGTTTTGAACCTGAATTTGGGATATAGACGGATACAGAAGATGCATGCACATATCGACTTTTTGCACCTAAAATATCGATTTTGAGCATGTTTTGGGCCTGTATTTTTAAAATACTCTAACACAGAGTAGACACGTACAGATCGCTTCTGGAACCCAAATAAATCGAATTTTAGGGTGTTCTGAGCCTGAATTTGAGATATAAACGGATACAGAAGATGCATGCACATATCGACTTTGGGCACCTAAAATATCGATTTTGAGCATGTTTTGGGCCTGCATTTTGAAAGTACTATAGCACGGTGTAGACATGTACAGATCGCTTCTGGGACACAAAAATATCGATTTTTTGGGTGTTTTGAGCCTGAATTTGGGATATAACCTGTTACAGAGGATGCATGCACATATCGACTTTGGCACCCAAAATATCGATTTTTAGTATGTTTTGGGCGTATATTTTGAAAATATTCTAGTACTGAGTAGGCATGTACAGATCGCTTCTGGGACCCAAAAAGATCGAATTTTCGGGGGTTTTGACCCAGAATTTGGGATATAACCGGGTACAGAGGATGCATGCACATATCGACTTTTTGCACCTAAAATATCGATTTTAAGCATGTTTTGGGTCTGTATCTTGAAAACATTCTAGGAAGGAGTAGGCATGTACAGGCCGCTTCTGGGACCCAAAAATACCGAATTTTCTGGTGTTTTGAACCTGAATTTCGGATATAGACGGGTACAGAAGATGCATACACATATTGACTTTGGGCACCTAAAATATTGATTTTCGGCATGTTTTGGCCCTGTATTTTGAAAATACATTAACACGGAGTAGGCATGTACAGATCGCTTCTGGGACCCAAAAATATCGACTTTTCGGGTGTTTTGAGCCTGAATTTGAGATATAAACGGGTACAGAAGATGAATGCACATATCGACTTTTCACACCTAAAATATCGATTTATAGCATGTTTTAAGCCTGTATTTTAAAAACATTCTAGCACTGAGTAGGCATGTGCAGATCGCTTAAGGGACCAAAAAATATCGAATTTTCGGAGTTTTGAGCCAGAAATTGGGATATAACCGGGTACAGAGGATGCATGCACATATTGACTTTGGGCAGCTAAAATATCGATTTACAGCATGTTTTAGGCCTGTATTTTAAAAATACTCTAACATGGAGTATGCATGTACAGATGGCTTTTGGGACCCAAAAATATCGAATATTCGGGTGTTTTGAGTCGGAATTTGAGATATAAACGGGTACAGAAGATGCATGCACATATCGACTTTGGGCACTCAAAATATCGATTTTGAGCATGTTTTGAGCCTGTATTTTGAAAATACTCTAACACGGAGTAGGCATGTACAGATCGCTTCGGGGACCCAAAAATATCGAATTTTCGGGTGTTTTGAGCCTGAATTTGAGATATAAACGGGTACAGAAGATGGATGCACATTTCGACTTTTTGCACCTAAAATATCGATTTTGAGCATGTTTTGGGTCTGTATCTTGAAAACATTCTACCAAGAAGTAGGCATGTAAAGATTGCTTCTGGGACCCAAAAATTTAGAATTTTCGAGTGTTTTGAACCTGAATTTGGGATATAGACGGGTACAGAAGATACATACACATATTGACTTTGGGCACCTAAAATATCGATTTTCAGCATGTTTTGGGCCTGTATTTTGAAAATACATTAACACGGAGTATGCATGTACAGATCGCTTCTGGGACCCAAAAATGTCGACTTTTCGGGTGTTTTGAGCCTGAATTTGAGATATAAACGGGTACAGAAGATGCATGCACATATCGACTTTGGGCACCTAAAATATCGATTTTGAGTATGTTTTGGGCCTATATTTTGAAAATACTCTAACACGGAGTATGCATGTACAGATCGCTTCTGGGACACAAAAATATCGTTTTTTTGGGTTTTTTGAGCCTGAATTTGAGATATAAACGGGTACAGAAGATGCATGCACATACCGACTTCGGGCACCTAAAATATCGATTTTGAGCATGTTTTGGGCCTGTATTTTGAAAATACTCTAACACGGAGTAGGCATGTACAGATCGCTTCTGGGACCCAAAAATATCGAATTTTCGGGTGTTTTGAGCCTGAATTTGAGATATAAACGGGTACAGAAGATGCATGCACATTTCGACTTTTTGCACCTAAAATATCGATTTTGAGTATGTTTTCGGTCTGTATCTTTAAAACATTCTAGCAAGAAGTAGGCATGTACAGATTGCTTCTGGGACCCAAAAATATCGAATTTTTGAGTGTTTTGAATCTGAATTTGGGATATAGACGTTTACAGAAGATGCATACACATATTGACTTTGGGCAGCTAAAATATCGATTTTCAGCATGTTTTAGGCCTGTATTTTGAAAATACTCTAAGACGGAGTATGCATGTACACATTGCTTTTGGGACCCAAAAATATCGAGTATTCGAGTGTTTTGAGTCTGAATTTGAGATATAAACGGGTACAGAAGATGTATGCACATATCGACTTTGGGCACCCAAAATATCGATTTTGAGCATGTTTTGGACCTGTATTTATAAAATACTCTAACACTGAGTAGACACGTACAGATCGCTTCTGGGACCCAAATAAATCGAATTTTAGGGTGTTTTGAGCCAGAAATTGGGATATAACCGGGTACAGAGGATGCATGCACATATCGACTTTTTGCACCTAAAATATCGATTTTGAGCATGTTTTGGGTCTGTATCTTGAAAAAATTCTAGCAAGGAGTAGGTATGTACAGATCGCTTCTGGGACCCAAAATTATCGAATTTTCGGGTGTTTTGAACCTGAATTTGGGATATAGACGGATACAGGAGATGCATGCACATATCGACTTTTTGCACCTAAAATATCGATTTTGAGCATGTTTTGGGCCTGTATTTTTAAAATACTCTAACACGGAGTAGGCATGTACAGATCGCTTCTGGTACCCAAAAATATCGAATTTTCGGGTGTTTTGAGCCTGAATTTGGGATATAACCGGGTACAGAAGATGCATGCACATATCGACTTTGGGAACCTAAAATATCGATTTTGAGCATGTTTTGGGCCTGTATTTTGAAAATACTCTAACACGGAGTATGCATGTACAGATCGCTTCTGGGACACAAAAATATCGATTTTTTGGGTGTTTTGAGCCTGAATTTGGGATATAACCGTGTACAGAGGATGCATGCACATATCGACTTTGGCACCCAAAATATCGATTTTTAGTATGTTTTGGGCGTATAATTTGAAAATATTCTAGCACTGAGTAGGCATGTACAGATCGCTTCTGGGACCCAAAAAGATCGAATTTTCGGGGGTTTTGAGCCAGAATTTGGGATATAACCGGGTACAGAGGATGCATGCACATATCGACTTTTTGCACCTAAAATATCGATTTTAAGCATGTTTTGGGTCTGTATCTTGAAAACATTCTAGGAAGGAGTAGGCATGTACAGGTCGCTTCTGGGACCCAAAATTATCGAATTTTCGGGTGTTTTGAACCTGAATTTGGGATATAGACGGATACAGGAGATGCATGCACATATCGACTTTTTGCACCTAAAATATCGATTTTGAGCATGTTTTGGGCCTGTATTTTTAAAATACTCTAACACGGAGTAGGCATGTACAGATCGCTTCTGGTACCCAAAAATATCGAATTTTCGGGTGTTTTGAGCCTGAATTTGGGATATAACCGGGTACAGAAGATGCATGCACATATCGACTTTGGGAACCTAAAATATCGATTTTGAGCATGTTTTGGGCCTGTATTTTGAAAATACTCTAACACGGAGTATGCATGTACAGATCGCTTCTGGGACACAAAAATATCGATTTTTTGGGTGTTTTGAGCCTGAATTTGGGATATAACCGTGTACAGAGGATGCATGCACATATCGACTTTGGCACCCAAAATATCGATTTTTAGTATGTTTTGGGCGTATAATTTGAAAATATTCTAGCACTGAGTAGGCATGTACAGATCGCTTCTGGGACCCAAAAAGATCGAATTTTCGGGGGTTTTGAGCCAGAATTTGGGATATAACCGGGTACAGAGGATGCATGCACATATCGACTTTTTGCACCTAAAATATCGATTTTAAGCATGTTTTGGGTCTGTATCTTGAAAACATTCTAGGAAGGAGTAGGCATGTACAGGTCGCTTCTGGGACCCAAAAATACCGAATTTTCTGGTGTTTTGAACCTGAATTTGGGATATAGACGGGTACAGAAGATGCATACACATATTGACTATTGGCACCTAAAATATTGATTTTCGGCATGTTTTGGGCCTGTATTTTGAAAATACATTACCACGGAGTAGGCATGTACAGATCGCTTCTGGGACCCAAAAATATCGACTTTTCGGGGGTTTTGAGCCTGAATTTGAGATATAAACGGGTACAGAAGATGCATGCACATATCGACTTTTCACACCTAAAATATCGATTTATAGCATGTTTTAAGCCTGTATTTTAAAAACATTCTAGCACTGAGTAGGCATGTGCAGATCGCTTAAGGGACCCTAAAATATCGAATTTTTTGGAGTTTTGAGCCAGAAATTGGGATATAACCGGGTACAGAGGATGCATGCACATATTGACTTTGGGCAGCTAAAATATCGATTTACAGCATGTTTTAGGCCTGTATTTTAAAAATACTCTAACACGGAGTATGCATGTACAGATGGCTTTTGGGACCCAAAAATATCGAATATTCGGGTGATTTGAGTCTGAATTTGAGATATAAACGGGTACAGAAGATGCATGCACATATCGACTTTGGGCACCTAAAATATCGATTTTGAGCATGTTTTGAGCCTGTATTTTGAAAATACTCAAACACGGTGTAGACATATACAGATCGTTTCTGGGACATAAAAATATCGATTTTTTGGGTGTTTTGAGCCTGAATTTGAGATATAAACGGGTACAGAAGATGAATGCACATATCGACTTTTTGCACCTAAAATATCGATTTTGAGCATGTTTTGGGTCTGTATCTTGAAAAAATTCTAGCAAGGAGTACAGATTGCTTCTGGGACCCAAAATTATCGAATTTTCGGGTGTTTTGAACCTGAATTTGGGATATAGACGGATACCGAAGATGCATGCACATATCGACTTTTTGCACCTAAAATATCGATTTTAAGCATGTTTTGGGTCTGTATCTTGAAAACTTTCTAGCAAGAAGTAGGCATGTACAGATTGCTTCTGGGACCCAAAAATATCGAATTTTCGAGTGTTTTGAACCTGAATTTGGGATATAGACGGGTACAGAAGATGCATACACATATTGACTTTGGGCAGCTAAAATATCGATTTACATCATGTTTTAGGCCTGTATTTTGAAAATACTCTAACACGGAGTATGCATGTACAGATGGCTTTTGGGACCCAAAAATATAGAATATTCGGGTGTTTTGAGTCTGAATTTGAGATATAAACGGGTACAGAAGATGCATGCACATATCGACTTTGGGCACCCAAAATATCGATTTTGAGAATGTTTTGGGCCTGTATTTTTAAAACACTCTAACACGGAGTAGACACGTACAGATCACTTCTGGGACCCAATAAATCGAATTTTCGGTTGTTCTGAGCCTGAATTTGAGATATGAACAGGTACAGAAGATGCATGCACATATCGACTTCGGGCACCTAAAATATCGATTTTGAGCATGTTTTATTCCTGTATTTTGAAAATACTCAAACACGGTGTAAACATGTACAGATCGCTTCTGGGACACAAAAATATCGAATTTTCGGGTGTTTTGAGCCTGAATTTGAGATATAAACGGGTATAGAAGATGCATACACATATCGACTTTGGCGCCCAAAATATCGATTTTTAGTATGTTTTGGACGTATAATTTGAAAATATTCTAGCACTGAGTACGCATGTACAGATCGCTTCTGGGACCCAAAAATATCGAATTTTCGGGTGTTTTGAGCCAGAAATTGGGATATAACCGGGAACAGAGGATGCATGCACATATCGACTTTTTGGACCTAAAATATCGATTTTGAGCATGTTTTGGGTCTGTATCTTGAAAAAATTCTAGCAAGGAGTAGGCATGTACAGATCGCTTCTGGGACCCAAAATTATCGAATTTTCGGGTGTTTTGAGTCTGAATTTGAGATATAAACGGGTACAGAAGATGCATGCACATATCGACTTTGGGCACCCAAAATATCGATTTTGAGCATGTTTTGGGCCTGTATTTTGAAAATACTCTAACACTGAGTAGACACGTACAGATCGCTTCTGGAACCCAAATAAATCGAAATTTAGGGTGTTCTGAGCCTGAATTTGAGATATAAACGGATACAGAAGATGCATGCACATATCGACTTTGGGCACCTAAAATATCGATTTTGAGCATGTTTTGGGCCTGTATTTTGAAAGTACTATAGCACGGTGTAGACATGTACAGATCGCTTCTGGGACACAAAAATATCGATTTTTTGGGTGTTTTGAGCCTGAATTTGGGATATAACCTGGTACAGAGGATGCATGCACATATCGACTTTGGCACCCAAAATATCGATTTTTAGTATGTTTTGGGCGTATATTTTGAAAATATTCTAGTACTGAGTAGGCATGTACAGATCGCTTCTGGGACCCAAAAAGATCGAATTTTCGGGGGTTTTGAGCCAGAATTTGGGATATAACCGGGTACAGAGGATGCATGCACATATCGACTTTTTGCACCTAAATTATCGATTTTAAGCATGTTTTGGGTCTGTATCTTGAAAACATTCTAGGAAGGAGTAGGCATGTACAGGTCGCTTCTGGGACCCAAAAATACCGAATTTTCTGGTGTTTTGAACCTGAATTTCGGATATAGACGGGTACAGAAGATGCATACACATATTGACTTTGGGCACCTAAAATATTGATTTTCGGCATGTTTTGGGCCTGTATTTTGAAAATACATTAACAAGGAGTAGGCATGTACAGATCGCTTCTGGGACCCAAAAATATCGACTTTTCGGGTGTTTTGAGCCTGAATTTGAGATATAAACGGGTACAGAAGATGAATGCACATATCGACTTTTCACACCTAAAATATCGATTTATAGCATGTTTTAAGCCTGTATTTTAAAAACATTCTAGCACTGTGTAGGCATGTGCAGATCGCTTAAGGGACCCAAAAATATCGAATTTTCGGAGTTTTGAGCCAGAAATTGGGATATAACCGGGTACAGAGGATGCATGCACATATTGACTTTGGGCAGCTAAAATATCGATTTACAGCATGTTTTAGGCCTGTATTTTAAAAATACTCTAACATGGAGTATGCATGTACAGATGGCTTTTGGGACCCAAAAATATCGAATATTCGGGTGTTTTGAGTCGGAATTTGAGATATAAACGGGTACAGAAGATGTATGCACATATCGACTTTGGGCACCCAAAATATCGATTTTGAGCATGTTTTGAGCCTGTATTTTGAAAATACTCTAACACGGAGTAGGCATGTACAGATCGCTTCGGGGACCCAAAAATATCGAATTTTCGGGTGTTTTGAGCCTGAATTTGAGATATAAACGGGTACAGAAGATGGATGCACATTTCGACTTTTTGCACCTAAAATATCGATTTTGAGCATGTTTTGGGTCTGTATCTTGAAAACATTCTACCAAGAAGTAGGCATGTAAAGATTGCTTCTGGGACCCAAAAATTTCGAATTTTCGAGTGTTTTGAACCTGAATTTGGGATATAGACGGGTACAGAAGATGCATTCACATATTGACTTTGGGCACCTAAAATATCGATTTTCAGCATGTTTTGGGCCTGTATTTTGAAAATACATTAACACGGATTAGGCATGTACAGATCGCTTCTGGGACCCAAAAATGTCGACTTTTCGGGTGTTTTGAGCCTGAATTTGAGATATAAACGGGTACAGAAGATGCATGCACATATCGACTTTGGGCACCTAAAATATCGATTTTGAGTATGTTTTGGGCCTATATTTTGAAAATACTCTAACACGGAGTATGCATGTACAGATCGCTTCTGGGACACAAAAATATCGTTTTTTTGGGTGTTTTGAGCCTGAATTTGAGATATAAACGGGTACAGAAGATGCATGCACATATCGACTTCGGGCACCTAAAATATCGATTTTGAGCATGATTTGGGCCTGTATTTTGAAAATACTCTAACACGGAGTAGGCATGTACAGATCGCTTCTGGGACCCAAAAATATCGAATTTTCGGGTGTTTTGAGCCTGAATTTGAGATATAAACGGGTACAGAAGATGCATGCACATTTCGACTTTTTGCACCTAAAATATCGATTTTGAGTATGTTTTGGGTCTGTATCTTGAAAACATTCTAGCAAGAAGTAGGCATGTACAGATTGCTTCTGGGACCCAAAAATATCGAATTTTTGAGTGTTTTGAATCTGAATTTGGGATATAGACGTTTACAGAAGATGCATACACATATTGACTTTGGGCAGCTAAAATATCGATTTTCAGCATGTTTTAGGCCTGTATTTTGAAAATACTCTAAGACGGAGTATGCATGTACACATTGCTTTTGGGACCCAAAAATATCGAGTATTCGAGTTTTTTGAGTCTGAATTTGAGATATAAACGGGTACAGAAGATGCATGCACATATCGACTTTGGGCACCCAAAATATCGATTTTGAGCATGTTTTGGACCTGTATTTATAAAATACTCTAACACTGAGTAGACACGTACAGATCGCTTCTGGGACCCAAATAAATCGAATTTTAGGGTGTTTTGAGCCAGAAATTGGGATATAACCGGGTACAGAGGATGCATGCACATATCGACTTTTTGCACCTAAAATATCGATTTTGAGCATGTTTTGGGTCTGTATCTTGAAAAAATTCTAGCAAGGAGTAGGTATGTACAGATCGCTTCTGGGACCCAAAATGATCGAATTTTCGGGTGTTTTGAACCTGAATTTGGGATATAGACGGATACAGAAGATGCATGCACATATCGACTTTTTTCACCTAAAATATCGATTTTGAGCATGTTTTGGGCCTGTATTTTTAAAATACTCTAACACGGAGTAGGCATGTACAGATCGCTTCTGGTACTCAAAAATATCGAATTTTCGGGTGTTTTGAGCCTGAATTTGAGATATAAATGGGTACAGAAGATGCATGCACATTTCGACTTTTTGCACCTAAAATATCGATTTTGAGTATGTTTTGGGTCTGTATCTTGAAAACATTCTAGCAAGAAGTAGGCATGTACAGATTGCTTCTGGGACCCAAAAATATCGAATTTTTGAGTATTTTGAATCTGAATTTGGGATATAGACTTGTACAGAAGATGCATACACATATTGACTTTGGGCAGCTAAAATATCGATTTTGAGTATGTTTTGGGCCTATATTTTAAAAATACTCTAACACGGAGTATGCATGTACAGATCGCTTCTGGGACACAAAAATATCGTTTTTTTGGGTGTTTTGAGCCTGAATTTGAGATATAAACGGATACAGAAGATGCATGCACATATCGACTTTTCACACCTAAAATATCGATTTATAGTATGTTTTAAGCCTGTATTTTAAAAACATTCTAGCACTGAGTAGGCATGTGCAGATCGCTTAAGGGACCCAAAAATATCGAATTTTCGGAGTTTTGAGCCTGAATTTGAGATATAAACGGGTACAGAAGATACATGCACATATCGACTTTTTGCTCTTAAAATATCAATTTTGAGCATGTTTTGGGTCTGTATCTTGAAAACATTCTAGCAAGGAGTAGGCATGTACAGGTCGCTTTTGGGAGCCAAAAATATCGAATTTTCTGGTGTTTTGAACCTGAATTTGGGATATAGACGGGTACAGAAGATGCATACACATATTGACTTTGGGCAGCTAAAATATCGATTTACAGCATGTTTTAGGCCTGTATTTTGAAAATACTCTAACACGGAGTATGCATGTACAGATGGCTTTTGGGACCCAAAAATATCGAATATTCGGGTGTTTTGAGTCTGAATTTGAGATATAAACGGGCACAGAAGATGCATGCACATATCGACTTCGGGCACCTAAAATATCGATTTTGAGTATGTTTTGGGCCTATATTTTGAAACTACTCTAACACGGAGTATGCATGTACAGATCGCTTCTGGGACACAAAAATATCGTTTTTTTGGGTGTTTTGAGGCTGAATTTGAGATATAAACGGGTACAGAAGATGCATGCACATTTCGACTTTTTGCACCTAAAATATCGATTTTGAGCATGTTTTCGGTCTGTATCTTGAAAACATTCTAGCAAGAAGTAGGCATGTACAGATTGCTTCTGGGACCCAAAAATATCGAATATTCGGGTGTTTTGAGTCTGAATTTGAGATATAAACGGGTACAGAAGATGCATGCACATATCGACTTGGGGCACCCAAAATATCGTTTTTGAGCATGTTTTGAGCCTGTATTTTTAAAATACTCTAACACTGAGTAGACACGTACAGATCGCTTCTGGGACCCAAATAAATCGAATTTTAGGGTGTTCTGAGCCTGAATTTGAGATATGAACAGGTACAGAAGATGCATGCACATATCGACTTCGGGCACCTAAAATATCGATTTTAAAGCATGTTTTGGGCCTGTATTTTGAAAATACTTAAACACGGTGTAGACATGTACAGATCGCTTCTGGGACACAAAAATATCGATTTTTTGGGTGTTTTGAGCCTGAATTTGAGATATAAACGGGTACAGAAGATGCATGCACATATCGACTTTGTCACCCAAAATATCGATTTTTAGTATGTTTTGGGCGTATAATTTGAAAATATTCTAGCACTGAGTAGGCATGTACAGATCGCTTCTGGGACCCAAAATTATTGAATTTTCGGGTGTTTTGAACCTGAATTTGGGATATAGACGGATACAGAAGATTCATGCACATATCGACTTTTTGCACCTAAAATATCGATTTTGAGCATGTTTTGGGTCTGTATCTTGAAAACATTCTAGCAAGAAGTAGGCATGTAAAGATTGCTTCTGGGAACCAAAAAATTTCGAATTTTCGAGTGTTTTGAACCTGAATTTGGGATATAGACGGGTACAGAAGATGCATACACATATTGACTTTGGGCACCTAAAATATCGATTTTGAGCATGTTTTGGGCCTGTATTTTGAAAATACATTAACACGGAGTAGGCATGTACAGATCGCTTCTGGGACCCAAAAATGTCGACTTTTCGGGTGTTTTGAGCCTGTATTTGAGATATAAACGGGTACAGAAGATGCATGCACATATCGACTTTGGGCACCTAAAATATCGATTTTGAGTATGTTTTGGGCCTATATTTTGAAAATACTCTAACACGGAGTATGCATGTACAGATCGCTTCTGGGACACAAAAATATCGTTTTTTTGGGTGTTTTGAGCCTGAATTTGAGATATAAACGGGTACAGAAGATGCATGCACATATCGACTTTTCACACCTAAAATATCGATTTATAGCATGTTTTAAGCCTGTATTTTAAAAACATTCTAGCACTGAGTAGGCATGTGCAGATCGCTTCTGGGACCCAAAAAAATCGAATTTTCTGGTGTTTTGAACCTGAATTTGGGATATAGACGGGTACAGAAGATGCATACACATATTGACTTTGGGCATCTAAAATATCGATTTACAGCATGTTTTAGGCCTGTATTTTGAAAATACTCTAACACGGAGTATGCATGTACAGATGGCTTTTGGGACCCAAAAATATCGAATATTCGGGTGTTTTGAGTCTGAATTTGAGATATAAACGGGCACAGAAGATGCATGCACATATCGACTTCGGGCACCTAAAATATCGATTTTGAGCATGTTTTGGGCCTGTATTTTGAAAATACTCTAACACGGAGTAGGCATGTACAGATCGCTTCTGGGACCCAAAAATATCGAATTTTCGGGTGTTTTGAGCCTGAATTTGAGATATAAACGGGTACAGAAGATGCATGCACATTTCGACTTTTTGCACCTAAAATATCGATTTTGAGTATGTTTTGGGTCTGTATCTTGAAAACATTCTAGCAAGAAGTAGGCATGTACAGATTGCTTCTGGGACCCAAAAATATCGAATTTTTGAGTGTTTTGAATCTGAATTTGGGATATAGACGTTTACAGAAGATGCATACACATATTGACTTTGGGCAGCTAAAATATCGATTTTCAGCATGTTTTAGGCCTGTATTTTGAAAATACTCTAAGACGGAGTATGCATGTACACATTGCTTTTGGGACCCAAAAATATCGAGTATTCGGGTGTTTTGACTCTGAATTTGAGATATAAACGGGTACAGAAGATGCATGCACATATCGACTTTGGGCACCCAAAATATCGATTTTGAGCATGTTTTGGACCTGTATTTATAAAATACTCTAACACTGAGTAGACACGTACAGATCGCTTCTGGGACCCAAATAAATCGAATTTTAGGGTGTTTTGAGCCAGAAATTGGGATATAACCGGGTACAGAGGATGCATGCACATATCGACTTTTTGCACCTAAAATATCGATTTTGAGCATGTTTTGGGTCTGTATCTTGAAAAAATTCTAGCAAGGAGTAGGCATGTACAGATTGCTTCTGGGACACAAAAATATCGATTTTTTGGGTGTTTTGAGCCTGAATTTGAGATATAAACGGGTACAGAAGATGCATGCACATTTCGACTTTTTGCACCTAAAATATCGATTTTGAGTATGTTTTGGGTCTGTATCTTGAAAACATTCTAGCAAGAAGTAGGCATGTACAGATTGCTTCTGGGACCAAAAAATATCGAATTTTTGAGTGTTTTGAATCTGAATTTGGGATATAGACGTGTACAGAAGATGCATACACATATTGACTTTGGGCAGCTAAAATATCGATTTTGAGTATGTTTTGGGCCTATATTTTGAAAATACTCTAACACGGAGTATGCATGTACAGATCGCTTCTGGGACACAAAAATATCGTTTTTTTGGGTGTTTTGAGCCTGAATTTGAGATATAAACGGGTACAGAAGATGCATGCACATATCGACTTTTCACACCTAAAATATCGATTTATAGCATGTTTTAAGCCTGTATTTTAAAAACATTCTAGCACTGAGTAGGCATGTGCAGATCGCTTAAGGGACCCAAAAATATCGAATTTTCGGAGTTTTGAGCCTGAATTTGAGATATAAACGGGTACAGAAGATGCATGCACATATCGACTTTTTGCACTTAAAATATCGATTTTGAGCATGTTTTGGGTCTGTATCTTGAAAACATTCTATCAAGGAGTAGGCATGTACAGATCGCTTCTGGGACCCAAAAATATCGAATTTTCTGGTGTTTTGAACCTGAATTTGGGATATAGACGGGTACAGAAGATGCATACACATATTGACTTTGGGCAGCTAAAATATCGATTTACAGCATGTTTTAGGCCTGTATTTTGAAAATACTCTAACACGGAGTATGCATGTACAGATGGCTTTTGGGACCCAAAAATATCGAATATTCGGGTGTTTTGAGTCTGAATTTGAGATATAAACGGGCACAGAAGATGCATGCACATATCGACTTCGGGCACCTAAAATATCGATTTTGAGCATGTCTTGGGTTTGTATCTTAAAAAATTCTATCAAGAAGTAGGCATGTACAGATCGCTTCTGGGACCCAAAAATATCGAATTTTCGGGTGTTTTGAGCCTGAATTTGAGATATAAACGGGTACAGAAGATGCATGCACATATCGACTTTTTGCACCTAAAATATAGATTTGGAGCATGTTTTGGGACTGTATCTTGAAAACATTCTAGCAAGAAGTAGGCATGTACAGATTGCTTCTAGGACCCAAAAATATCGAATTTTCGAAGGTTTTAAACCTGAATTTGGGATATAAACGGGCACAGAAGATGCATGCACATATCGACTTCGGGCACCTAAAATATCGATTTTGAGCATGTCTTGGGTTTGTATCTTAAAAAATTCTATCAAGAAGTAGGCATGTACAGATTGCTTCTGGGACCCAAAAATATCGAATTTTTGAGTGTTTTGAACCTGAATTTGGGATATAGACGGGTACAGAAGATGCATACACATATTGACTTTGGGCAGCTATAATATCGATTTACAGCATATTTTAGGCCTGTATTTTAAAAATACTCTAACACGGAGTATGCATGTACAGATGGCTTTTTGGACCCAAAAATATCGAATATTCGGGTGTTTTGAGTCTGAATTTGAGATATAAACGGGTACAGAAGATGCATGCACATATCGACTTGGGGCACCCAAAATATCGTTTTTGAGCATGTTTTGAGCCTGTATTTTTAAAATACTCTAACACTGAGTAGACACGTACAGATCGCTTCTGGGACCCAAATAAATCGAATTTTAGGGTGTTCTGAGCCTGAATTTGAGATATGAACAGGTACAGAAGATTCATGCACATATCGACTTCGGGTACCTAAAATATCGATTTTAAAGCATGTTTTGGGCCTGTATTTTGAAAATACTTAAACACGGTGTAGACATGTACAGAACGCTTCTGGGACACAAAAATATCGATTTTTTGGGTGTTTTGAGCCTGAATTTGAGATATAAACGGGTACAGAAGATGCATGCACATATCGACTTTGGCACCCAAAATATCGATTTTTAGTATGTTTTGGGCGTATAATTTGAAAATATTCTAGCACTGAGTAGGCATGTACAGATCGCTTCTGGGACCCAAAATTATTGAATTTTCGGGTGTTTTGAACCTGAATTTGGGATATAGACGGATACAGAAGATTCATGCACATATCGACTTTTTGCACCTAAAATATCGATTTTGAGCATGTTTTGGGTCTGTATCTTGAAAATACTCTAACACGGAGTAGGCATGTACAGATCGCTTCGGGGACCCAAAAATATCGAATTTTCGGGTGTTTTGAGCCTGAATTTGAGATATAGACGGGTACAGAAGATGCATACACATATTGACTTTGGGCAGCTATAATATCGATTTACAGCATATTTTAGGCCTGTATTTTAAAAATACTCTAACACGGAGTATGCATGTACAGATGGCTTTTTGGACCCAAAAATATCGAATATTCGGGTGTTTTGAGTCTGAATTTGAGATATAAACGGGTACAGAAAATGCATGCACATATCGACTTGGGGCACCCAAAATATCGTTTTTGAGCAGGTTTTGAGCCTGTATTTTTAAAATACTCTAACACTGAGTAGACACGTACAGATCGCTTCTGGGACCCAAATAAATCGAATTTTAAGGTGTTCTGAGCCAGAATTTGAGATATGAACAGGTACAGAAGATTCATGCACATATCGACTTCGGGTACCTAAAATATCGATTTTAAAGCATGTTTTGGGCCTATATTTTGAAAATACTTAAACACGGTGTAGACATGTACAGAACGCTTCTGGGACACAAAAATATCGATTTTTTGGGTGTTTTGAGCCTGAATTTGAGATATAAACGGGTACAGAAGATGCATGCACATATCGACTTTGGCACCCAAAATATCGATTTTTAGTATGTTTTGGGCGTATAATTTGAAAATATTCTAGCACTGAGTAGGCATGTACAGATCGCTTCTGGGACCCAAAATTATTGAATTTTCGGGTGTTTTGAACCTGAATTTGGGATATAGACGGATACAGAAGATTCATGCACATATCGACTTTTTGCACCTAAAATATCGATTTTGAGCATGTTTTGGGTCTGTATCTTGAAAATACTCTAACACGGAGTAGGCATGTACAGATCGCTTCGGGGACCCAAAAATATCGAATTTTCGGGTGTTTTGAGCCTGAATTTGAGATATAAACGGGTACAGAAGATGCATGCACATATCGACTTTTTGCACCTAAAATATAGATTTGGAGCATGTTTTGGGACTGAATCTTGAAAACATTCTAGCAAGAAGTAGGCATGTACAGATTGCTTCTAGGACCCAAAAATATCGAATTTTCGAAGGTTTTAAACCTGAATTTGGGATATAAACGGGCACAGAAGATGCATGCACATATCGACTTCGGGCACCTAAAATATCGATTTTGAGCATGTCTTGGGTTTGTATCTTAAAAAATTCTATCAAGAAGTAGGCATGTACAGATTGCTTCTGGGACCCAAAAATATCGAATTTTTGAGTGTTTTGAACCTGAATTTGGGATATAGACGGGTACAGAAGATGCATACACATATTGACTTTGGGCAGCTATAATATCGATTTACAGCATATTTTAGGCCTGTATTTTAAAAATACTCTAACACGGAGTATGCATGTACAGATGGCTTTTTGGACCCAAAAATATCGAATATTCGGGTGTTTTGAGTCTGAATTTGAGATATAAACGGGTACAGAAGATGCATGCACATATCGACTTGGGGCACCCAAAATATCGTTTTTGAGCATGTTTTGAGCCTGTATTTTTAAAATACTCTAACACTGAGTAGACACGTACAGATCGCTTCTGGGACCCAAATAAATCGAATTTTAGGGTGTTCTGAGCCTGAATTTGAGATATGAACAGGTACAGAAGATTCATGCACATATCGACTTCGGGTACCTAAAATATCGATTTTAAATCATGTTTTGGGCCTGTATTTTGAAAATACTTAAACACGGTGTAGACATGTACAGAACGCTTCTGGGACACAAAAATATCGATTTTTTGGGTGTTTTGAGCCTGAATTTGAGATATAAACGGGTACAGAAGATGCATGCACATATCGACTTTGGCACCCAAAATATCGATTTTTAGTATGTTTTGGGCCTGTATCTTTAAAACATTCTAGCAAGAAGTAGGCATGTACAGATTGCTTCTGGGACCCAAAAATATCGAATTTTTGAATATTTTGAATCTGAATTTGGGATATAGACGTTTACAGAAGATGCATACACATATTGACTTTGGGCAGCTAAAATATCGATTTTCAGCATGTTTTAGGCCTGTATTTTGAAAATACTCTAAGACGGAGTATGCATGTACACATTGCTTTTGGGACCCAAAAATATCGAGTATTCGGGTGTTTTGAGTCTGAATTTGAGATATAAACGGGTACAGAAGATGCATGCACATATCGACTTTGGGCACCCAAAATATCGATTTTGAGCATGTTTTGGACCTGTATTTATAAAATACTCTAACACTGAGTAGACACGTACAGATCGCTTCTGGGACCCAAATAAATCGAATTTTAGGGTGTTTTGAGCCAGAAATTGGGATATAACCGGGTACAGAGGATGCATGCACATATCGACTTTTTGCACCTAAAATATCGATTTTGAGCATGTTTTGGGTCTGTATCTTGAAAATACTCTAACACGGAGTAGGCATGTACAGATCGCTTCGGGGACCCAAAAATATCGAATTTTCGGGTGTTTTGAGCCTGAATTTGAGATATAAACGGGTACAGAAGATGCATGCACATTTCGACTTTTTGCACCTAAAATATCGATTTTGAGCATGTTTTCGGTCTGTATCTTGAAAACATTATAGCAAGAAGTAGGCATGTAAAGATTGCTTCTGGGACCCAAAAATTCCGAATTTTCGAGTGTTTTGAACCTGAATTTGGGATATAGACGGGTACAGAAGATGTATATTCATATTGACTTTGGGCACCTAAAATATCGATTTTCAGCATGTTTTGGGCCTGTATTTTGAAAATACATTAACACGGAGTAGGCATGTACAGATCGCTTCTGGGACCCAAAAATGTCGACTTTTCGGGTGTTTTGAGCCTGAATTTGAGATATAAACGGGTACAGAAGATGCATGCACATATCGACTTGGGGCACCCAAAATATCGTTTTTGAGCATGTTTTGAGCCTGTATTTTTAAAATACTCTAACACTGAGTAGACACGTACAGATCGCTTCTGGGACCCAAATAAATCGAATTTTAGGGTGTTCTGAGCCAGAATTTGAGATATGAACAGGTACAGAAGATTCATGCACATATCGACTTCGGGTACCTAAAATATCGATTTTAAAGCATGTTTTGGGCCTGTATTTTGAAAATACTTAAACACGGTGTAGACATGTACAGAACGCTTCTGGGACACAAAAATATCGATTTTTTGGGTGTTTTGAGCCTGAATTTGAGATATAAACGGGTACAGAAGATGCATGCACATATCGACTTTGGCACCCAAAATATCGATTTTTAGTATGTTTTGGGCGTATAATTTGAAAATATTCTAGCACTGAGTAGGCATGTACAGATCGCTTCTGGGACCCAAAATTATTGAATTTTCGGGTGTTTTGAACCTGAATTTGGGATATAGACGGATACAGAAGATTCATGCACATATCGACTTTTTGCACCTAAAATATCGATTTTGAGCATGTTTTGGGTCTGTATCTTGAAAATACTCTAACACGGAGTAGGCATGTACAGATCGCTTCGGGGACCCAAAAATATCGAATTTTCGGGTGTTTTGAGCCTGAATTTGAGATATAAACGGGTACAGAAGATGCATGCACATATCGACTTTTTGCACCTAAAATATAGATTTGGAGCATGTTTTGGGACTGTATCTTGAAAACATTCTAGCAAGAAGTAGGCATGTACAGATTGCTTCTAGGACCCAAAAATATTGAATTTTCGAAGGTTTTAAACCTGAATTTGGGATATAAACGGGCACAGAAGATGCATGCACATATCGACTTCGGGCACCTAAAATATCGATTTTGAGCATGTCTTGGGTTTGTATCTTAAAAAATTCTATCAAGAAGTAGGCATGTACAGATTGCTTCTGGGACCCAAAAATATCGAATTTTTGAGTGTTTTGAACCTGAATTTGGGATATAGACGGGTACAGAAGATGCATACACATATTGACTTTGGGCAGCTATAATATCGATTTACAGCATATTTTAGGCCTGTATTTTAAAAATACTCTAACACGGAGTATGCATGTACAGATGGCTTTTTGGACCCAAATATATCGAATATTCGGGTGTTTTGAGTCTGAATTTGAGATATAAACGGGTACAGAAGATGCATGCACATATCGACTTGGGGCACCCAAAATATCGTTTTTGAGCATGTTTTGAGCCTGTATTTTTAAAATACTCTAACACTGAGTAGACACGTACAGATCGCTTCTGGGACCCAAATAAATCGAATTTTAGGGTGTTCTGAGCCTGAATTTGAGATATGAACAGGTACAGAAGATTCATGCACATATCGACTTCGGGTACCTAAAATATCGATTTTAAAGCATGTTTTGGGCCTGTATTTTGAAAATACTTAAACACGGTGTAGACATGTACAGAACGCTTCTGGGACACAAAAATATCGATTTTTTGGGTGTTTTGAGACAGAATTTGAAATATAAACGGGTACAGAAGATGCATGCACATATCGACTTTGGCACCCAAAATATCGATTTTTAGTATGTTTTGGGCCTGTATCTTTAAAACATTCTAGCAAGAAGTAGGCATGTACAGATTGCTTCTGGGAACCAAAAATATCGAATTTTTGAATATTTTGAATCTGAATTTGGGATATAGACGTTTACAGAAGATGCATACACATATTGACTTTGGGCAGCTAAAATATCGATTTTCAGCATGTTTTAGGCCTGTATTTTGAAAATACTCTAAGACGGAGTATGCATGTACACATTGCTTTTGGGACCCAAAAATATCGAGTATTCGGGTGTTTTGAGTCTGAATTTGAGATATAAACGGGTACAGAAGATGCATGCACATATCGACTTTGGGCACCCAAAATATCGATTTTGAGCATGTTTTGGAACTGTATTTATAAAATACTCTAACACTGAGTAGACACGTACAGATCGCTTCTGGGACCCAAATAAATCGAATTTTAGGGTGTTTTGAGCCAGAAATTGGGATATAACCGGGTACAGAGGATGCATGCACATATCGACTTTTTGCACCTAAAATATCGATTTTGAGCATGTTTTGGGTCCGTATCTTGAAAAAATTCTAGCAAGGAGTAGGTATGTACAGATCGCTTCTGGGACCCAAAATTATCGAATTTTCGGGTGTTTTGAAACTGAATTTGGGATATAAACGGATACAGAAGATGCATGCACATATCGACTTTTTGCACCTAAAATATCGATTTTGAGCATGTTTTGGGCCTGTATTTTTAAAATACTCTAACACGGAGTAGGCATGTACAGATCGCTTCTGGGACCCAAAAATATCGAATTTTCGGGTGTTTTGAGCCTGAATTTGAGATAAAAACGGGTACAGAAGATGCATGCACATTTCGACTTTTTGCACCTAAAATATCGATTTTGAGTATGTTTTGGGTCTGTATCTTGAAAACATTCTAGCAAGAAGTAGGCATGTACAGATTGCTTCTGGGACCAAAAAATATCGATTTTTTGAGTGTTTTGAATCTGAATTTGGGATATAGACGTGTACAGAAGATGCATACACATATTGACTTTGGGCAGCTAAAATATCGATTTTGAGTATTTTTTGGGCCTATATTTTGAAAATACTCTAACACGGAGTATGCATGTACAGATCGCTTCTGGAACACAAAAATATCGTTTTTTTGGGTGTTTTGAGCCTGAATTTGAGATATAAACGGGTACAGAAGATGCATGCACATATCGACTTTTCACACCTAAAATATCGATTTATAGCATGTTTTAAGCCTGTATTTTAAAAACATTCTAGCACTGAGTAGGCATGTGCAAATCGCTTAAGGGACCCAAAAATATCGAATTTTCGGAGTTTTGAGCCTGAATTTGAGATATAAACGGGTACAGAAGATGCATGCACATATCGACTTTTTGCACCTAAAATATCGATTTTGAGCATGTTTTGGGTCTGTATCTTGAAAATACTCTAACACGGAGTAGGCATGTACAGATCGCTTCGGGGACCCAAAAATATCGAATTTTCGGGTGTTTTGAGCCTGAATTTGAGATATAAACGGGTACAGAAGATGCATGCACATTTCGACTTTTTGCACCTAAAATATCGATTTTGAGCATGTTTTCGGTCTGTATCTTGAAAACATTATAGCAAGAAGTAGGCATGTAAAGATTGCTTCTGGGACCCAAAAATTCCGAATTTTCGAGTGTTTTGAACCTGAATTTGGGATATAGACGGGTACAGAAGATGTATATTCATATTGACTTTGGGCACCTAAAATATCGATTTTCAGCATGTTTTGGGCCTGTATTTTGAAAATACATTAACACGGAGTAGGCATGTACAGATCGCTTCTGGGACCCAAAAATGTCGACTTTTCGGGTGTTTTGAGCCTGAATTTGAGATATAAACGGGTACAGAAGATGCATGCACATATCGACTTGGGGCACCCAAAATATCGTTTTTGAGCATGTTTTGAGCCTGTATTTTTAAAATACTCTAACACTGAGTAGACACGTACAGATCGCTTCTGGGACCCAAATAAATCGAATTTTAGGGTGTTCTGAGCCAGAATTTGAGATATGAACAGGTACAGAAGATTCATGCACATATCGACTTCGGGTACCTAAAATATCGATTTTAAAGCATGTTTTGGGCCTGTATTTTGAAAATACTTAAACACGGTGTAGACATGTACAGAACGCTTCTGGGACACAAAAATATCGATTTTTTGGGTGTTTTGAGCCTGAATTTGAGATATAAACGGGTACAGAAGATGCATGCACATATCGACTTTGGCACCCAAAATATCGATTTTTAGTATGTTTTGGGCGTATAATTTGAAAATATTCTAGCACTGAGTAGGCATGTACAGATCGCTTCTGGGACCCAAAATTATTGAATTTTCGGGTGTTTTGAACCTGAATTTGGGATATAGACGGATACAGAAGATTCATGCACATATCGACTTTTTGCACCTAAAATATCGATTTTGAGCATGTTTTGGGTCTGTATCTTGAAAATACTCTAACACGGAGTAGGCATGTACAGATCGCTTCGGGGACCCAAAAATATCGAATTTTCGGGTGTTTTGAGCCTGAATTTGAGATATAAACGGGTACAGAAGATGCATGCACATATCGACTTTTTGCACCTAAAATATAGATTTGGAGCATGTTTTGGGACTGTATCTTGAAAACATTCTAGCAAGAAGTAGGCATGTACAGATTGCTTCTAGGACCCAAAAATATTGAATTTTTGAAGGTTTTAAACCTGAATTTGGGATATAAACGGGCACAGAAGATGCATGCACATATCGACTTCGGGCACCTAAAATATCGATTTTGAGCATGTCTTGGGTTTGTATCTTAAAAAATTCTATCAAGAAGTAGGCATGTACAGATTGCTTCTGGGACCCAAAAATATCGAATTTTTGAGTGTTTTGAACCTGAATTTGGGATATAGACGGGTACAGAAGATGCATACACATATTGACTTTGGGCAGCTATAATATCGATTTACAGCATATTTTAGGCCTGTATTTTAAAAATACTCTAACACGGAGTATGCATGTACAGATGGCTTTTTGGACCCAAATATATCGAATATTCGGGTGTTTTGAGTCTGAATTTGAGATATAAACGGGTACAGAAGATGCATGCACATATCGACTTGGGGCACCCAAAATATCGTTTTTGAGCATGTTTTGAGCCTGTATTTTTAAAATACTCTAACACTGAGTAGACACGTACAGATCGCTTCTGGGACCCAAATAAATCGAATTTTAGGGTGTTCTGAGCCTGAATTTGAGATATGAACAGGTACAGAAGATTCATGCACATATCGACTTCGGGTACCTAAAATATCGATTTTAAAGCATGTTTTGGGCCTGTATTTTGAAAATACTTAAACACGGTGTAGACATGTACAGAACGCTTCTGGGACACAAAAATATCGATTTTTTGGGTGTTTTGAGATAGAATTTGAAATATAAACGGGTACAGAAGATGCATGCACATATCGACTTTGGCACCCAAAATATCGATTTTTAGTATGTTTTGGGCCTGTATCTTTAAAACATTCTAGCAAGAAGTAGGCATGTACAGATTGCTTCTGGGAACCAAAAATATCGAATTTTTGAATATTTTGAATCTGAATTTGGGATATAGACGTTTACAGAAGATGCATACACATATTGACTTTGGGCAGCTAAAATATCGATTTTCAGCATGTTTTAGGCCTGTATTTTGAAAATACTCTAAGACGGAGTATGCATGTACACATTGCTTTTGGGACCCAAAAATATCGAGTATTCGGGTGTTTTGAGTCTGAATTTGAGATATAAACGGGTACAGAAGATGCATGCACATATCGACTTTTTGCACTTAAAATATCGATTTTGAGCATGTTTTGGGTCTGTATCTTGAAAACATTCTATCAAGGAGTAGGCATGTACAGATCGCTTCTGGGACCCAAAAATATCGAATTTTCTGGTGTTTTGAACCTGAATTTGGGATATAGACGGGTACAGAAGATGCATACACATATTGACTTTGGGCAGCTAAAATATCGATTTACAGCATGTTTTAGGCCTGTATTTTGAAAATACTCTAACACGGAGTATGCATGTACAGATGGCTTTTGGGACCCAAAAATATCGAATATTCGGGTGTTTTGAGTCTGAATTTGAGATATAAACGGGCACAGAAGATGCATGCACATATCGACTTCGGGCACCTAAAATATCGATTTTGAGCATGTCTTGGGTTTGTATCTTAAAAAATTCTATCAAGAAGTAGGCATGTACAGATCGCTTCTGGGACCCAAAAATATCGAATTTTCGGGTGTTTTGAGCCTGAATTTGAGATATAAACGGGTACAGAAGATGCATGCACATATCGACTTTTTGCACCTAAAATATAGATTTGGAGCATGTTTTGGGACTGTATCTTGAAAACATTCTAGCAAGAAGTAGGCATGTACAGATTGCTTCTAGGACCCAAAAATATCGAATTTTCGAAGGTTTTAAACCTGAATTTGGGATATAAACGGGCACAGAAGATGCATGCACATATCGACTTCGGGCACCTAAAATATCGATTTTGAGCATGTCTTGGGTTTGTATCTTAAAAAATTCTATCAAGAAGTAGGCATGTACAGATTGCTTCTGGGACCCAAAAATATCGAATTTTTGAGTGTTTTGAACCTGAATTTGGGATATAGACGGGTACAGAAGATGCATACACATATTGACTTTGGGCAGCTATAATATCGATTTACAGCATATTTTAGGCCTGTATTTTAAAAATACTCTAACACGGAGTATGCATGTACAGATGGCTTTTTGGACCCAAAAATATCGAATATTCGGGTGTTTTGAGTCTGAATTTGAGATATAAACGGGTACAGAAGATGCATGCACATATCGACTTGGGGCACCCAAAATATCGTTTTTGAGCATGTTTTGAGCCTGTATTTTTAAAATACTCTAACACTGAGTAGACACGTACAGATCGCTTCTGGGACCCAAATAAATCGAATTTTAGGGTGTTCTGAGCCTGAATTTGAGATATGAACAGGTACAGAAGATTCATGCACATATCGACTTCGGGTACCTAAAATATCGATTTTAAAGAATGTTTTGGGCCTGTATTTTGAAAATACTTAAACACGGTGTAGACATGTACAGAACGCTTCTGGGACACAAAAATATCGATTTTTTGGGTGTTTTGAGCCTGAATTTGAGATATAAACGGGTACAGAAGATGCATGCACATATCGACTTTGGCACCCAAAATATCGATTTTTAGTATGTTTTGGGCGTATAATTTGAAAATATTCTAGCACTGAGTAGGCATGTACAGATCGCTTCTGGGACCCAAAATTATTGAATTTTCGGGTGTTTTGAACCTGAATTTGGGATATAGACGGATACAGAAGATTCATGCACATATCGACTTTTTGCACCTAAAATATCGATTTTGAGCATGTTTTGGGTCTGTATCTTGAAAATACTCTAACACGGAGTAGGCATGTACACATTGCTTTTGGGACCCAAAAATATCGAATTTTCGGGTGTTTTGAGCCTGAATTTGAGATATAAACGGGTACAGAAGATGCATGCACATTTCGACTTTTTGCACCTAAAATATCGATTTTGAGCATGTTTTCGGTCTGTATCTTGAAAACATTATAGCAAGAAGTAGGCATGTAAAGATTGCTTCTGGGACCCAAAAATTCCGAATTTTCGAGTGTTTTGAACCTGAATTTGGGATATAGACGGGTACAGAAGATGCATATACATATTGACTTTGGGCACCTAAAATATCGATTTTCAGCATGTTTTGGGCCTGTATTTTGAAAATACATTAACACGGAGTAGGCATGTACAGATCGCTTCTGGGACCCAAAAATGTCGACTTTTCGGGTGTTTTGAGCCTGAATTTGAGATATAAACGGGTACAGAAGATGCATGCACATATCGACTTTTCACACCTAAAATATCGATTTATAGCATGTTTTAAGCCTGTATTTTAAAAACAATCTAGCACTGAGTAGGCATGTGCAGATCGCTTAAGGGACCCAAAAATATCGAATTTTCGGAGTTTTGAGCCTGAATTTGAGATATAAACGGGTACAGAAGATGCATGCACATATCGACTTTTTGCACTTAAAATATCGATTTTGAGCATGTTTTGGGTCTGTATCTTGAAAACATTCAAGCAAGGAGTAGGCATGTACAGGTCGCTTCTGGGACCCAAAAAAATCGAATTTTCTGGTGTTTTGAACCTGAATTTGGGATATAGACGGGTACAGAAGATGCATACACATATTGACTTTGGGCAGCTAAAATATCGATTTACAGCATGTTTTAGGCCTGTATTTTGAAAATACTCTAACACGGAGTATGCATGTACAGATGGCTTTTGGGACCCAAAAATATCGAATATTCGGGTGTTTTGAGTCTGAATTTGAGATATAAACGGGCACAGAAGATGCATGCACATATCGACTTCGGGCACCTAAAATATCGATTTTGAGCATGTTTTGAGCCTGTATTTTGAAAATACTCTAACACGGAGTAGGCATGTACAGATCGCTTCTGGGACCCAAAAATATCGAATTTTCGGGTGTTTTGAGCCTGAATTTGAGATATAAACGGGTACAGAAGATGCATGCACATTTCGACTTTTTGCACCTATAATATCGATTTTGAGTATGTTTTGGGTCTGTATCTTGAAAACATTCTAGCAAGAAGTAGGCATGTACAGATTGCTTCTGGGACCCAAAAATATCGAATTTTTGAGTGTTCTGAATCTGAATTTGGGATATAGACGTTTAAAGAAGATCCATACACATATTGACTTTGGGCAGCTAAAATATCGATTTTCAGCATGTTTTAGGCCTGTATTTTGAAAATACTCTAAGACGGAGTATGCATGTACACATTGCTTTTAGGACCCAACAATATCGAGTATTCGGGTGTTTTGAGTCTGAATTTGAGATATAAACGGGTACAGAAGATGCATGCACATATCGACTTTGGGCACCCAAAATATCGATTCTGAGCATGTTTTGGACCTGTATTTTTAAAATACTCTAACACTGAGTAGACACGTACAGATCGCTTCTGGGACCCAAATAAATCGAATTTTAGGGTGTTTTGAGCCAGAAATTGGGATATAACCGGGTACAGAGGATGCATGCACATATCGACTTTTTGCACCTAAAATATCGATTTTGAGCATGTTTTGGGTCTGTATCTTGAAAAAATTCTAGCAAGGAGTAGGTATGTACAGATCGCTTCTGGGACCCAAAATTATCGAATTTTCGGGTGTTTTTAAACTGAATTTGGGATATAGACGGATACAGAAGATGCATGCACATATCGACTTTTTGCACCTAAAATATCGATTTTGAGCATGTTTTGGCCCTGTATTTTGAAAATACTCTAACATGGAGTAGGCATGTACAGATCGCTTCTGGGACCCAAAAATATCGAGTTTTCGGGTGTTTTGAGCCTGAATTTGAGATATAAACGGGTACAGAAGATGCATGCACATTTCGACTTTTTGCACCTAAAATATCGATTTTGAGTATGTTTTCGGTCTGTATCTTGAAAACATTCTAGCAAGAAGTAGGCATGTACAGATTGCTTCTGGGACCCAAAAATATCGAATTTTTGAGTGTTTTGAATCTGAATTTGGGATATAGACGTGTACAGAAGATGCATACACATATTGACTTTGGGCAGCTAAAATATCGATTTTCAGCATGTTTTAGGACTGTATTTTGAAAATACTCTAACACGGAGTATGCATGTACACATTGCTTTTGGGACCCAAAAATATCGAATATTCGGGTGTTTTGAGTCTGAATTTGAGATATAAACGGATACAGAAGATGCATGCACATATCGACTTTGGCACCCAAAATATCGATTTTTAGTATGTTTTGGGCGTATAATTTGAAAATATTCTAGCACTGAGTAGGCATGTACAGATCGCTTCTGGGACCCAAATATATCGAATTTTCTGGTGTTTTGAACCAGAATTAGGGATATACACGGGTACAGAAGATGCATACACATATTGACTTTGGGCACATAAAATATCGATTTTGAGCATGTTTTGGGCCTGTATTTTAAAAACACTCTAACACGGAGTATGCACGTACAGATCGCTTCTGGGACCCAAAAATATTGAATTTTCGTGTGTTTTGAGCCTGAATTTGAGATATAAACGGGCACAGAAGATGCATGCACATTTCGAATTTTTGCACCTAAAATATCGATTTTGAGTATGTTTTGGGTCTGTATCTTGAAAACATTCTAGCAAGAAGTAGGCATATACAGATTGCTTCTGGGACCCAAAAATATCGAATTTTTGAGTATTTTGAATCTGAATTTGGGATATAGACGGGTACAGAAGATGCATACACATATTGACTTTGGGCAGCTAAAATATCGATTTTCAGCATGTTTTAGGCCTGTATTTTGAAAATACTCTAAGACGGAGTATGCATTTACACATTGCTTTTAGGACCCAAAAATATCGAGTATTCGGGTGTTTTGAGTCTGAATTTGAGATATAAACGGGTACAGAAGATGCATGCACATATCGACTTTGGGCACCCAAAATATCGATTCTGAGCATGTTTTGGACCTGTATTTTTAAAATACTCTAACACTGAGTAGACACGTACAGATCGCTTCTGGGACCCAAATAAATCGAATTTTAGGGTGTTTTGAGCCAGAAATTGGGATATAACCGGATACAGAGGATGCATGCACATATCGACTTTTTGCACCTAAAATATCGATTTTGAGCATGTTTTGGGTCTGTATCTTGAAAAAATTCTAGCAAGGAGTAGGTAGGTACAGATCGCTTCTGGGACCCAAAATTATCGAATTTTCGGGTGTTTTTAACCTGAATTTGGGATATAGACGGATACAGAAGATGCATGCACATATCGACTTTTTGCACCTAAAATATCGATTTTGAGCATGTTTTGGCCCTGTATTTTGAAAATACTCTAACATGGAGTAGGCATGTACAGATCGCTTCTGGGACCCAAAAATATCGAGTTTTCGGGTGTTTTGAGCCTGAATTTGAGATATAAACGGGTACAGAAGATGCATGCACATTTCGACTTTTTGCACCTAAAATACCGATTTTGAGTATGTTTTCGGTCTGTATCTTGAAAACATTCTAGCAAGAAGTAGGCATGTACAGATTGCTTCTGGGACCCAAAAATATCGAATTTTTGAGTGTTTTGAATCTGAATTTGGGATATAGACGTGTACAGAAGATGCATACACATATTGACTTTGGGCAGCTAAAATATCGATTTTCAGCATGTTTTAGGACTGTATTTTGAAAATACTCTAACACGGAGTATGCATGTACACATTGCTTTTGGGACCCAAAAATATCGAATATTCGGGTGTTTTGAGTCTGAATTTGAGATATAAACGGATACAGAAGATGCATGCACATATTGACTTTGGGCACCTAAAATATCGATTTTGAGCATGTTTTGGGCCTGTATTTTGAAAATACTATAGCACGGTGTAGACATGTACAGATTGCTTCTGGGACCCAAAAACATTGAATTTTCGGGTGTTTTGAGCCTGAATTTGAGATATAAACGGGTACAGAAGATGCATACACATATCGACTTTGGGCACCCAAAATATCGATTTTGAGCATGTTTTGGGCCTGAATTTTTAAAATACTCTAACACTGAGTAGACACGTACAGATCGCTTCTGGGACCCAAATAAATCGAATTTTCGGGTGTTCTGAGCCTGAATTTGAGATATAAACGGGTACAGAAGATGCATGCACATATCGACTTTAGGCACTCAAAATATCGATTTTGAGCATGTTTTGGGCCTGAATTTTTAAAATACTCTAACACTGAGTAGACACGTACAGATCGCTTCTGGGACCCAAATAAATCGAATTTTCGGGTGTTCTGAGCCTGAATTTGAGATATAAACGGGTACAGAAGATGCATGCACAGTTCGACTTTTTGCACCTAAAATATCGATTTTGAGTATGTTTTGGGTCTGTATCTTGAAAACATTCTAGCAAGAAGTAGGCATGTACAGATTGCTTCTGGGACTCAAAAATATCGATTTTTTGAGTGTTTTGAATCTGAATTTGGGATATAGACGGGTACAGAAGATGCATACACATATTGACTTTGAGCAGCTAAAATATCGATTTTCAGCATGTTTTAGGCCTGTATTTTGAAAATGCTCTAAAACAGAGTATGCATGTACACATTGCTTTTGGGACCAAAAAATATCGAATATTCGGGTGTTTTGAGTCTGAATTTGAGATATATACGGGTACAGATGATGCATGCACATATCGACTTTGGGCACCCAAAATATCGATATGGAGCATGTTTTGGGCCTGTATGTTTAAAATACTCTAACACTGAGTAGACACGTACAGATCGCTTCTGGGACCCAAATAAATCGAATTTTCGGGTGTTCTGAGCCTGAATTTGAGATATAAACGGGTACAGAAGATGCATGCACATATCGACTTTAGGCACTCAAAATATCGATTTTGAGCATGTTTTGGGCCTGAATTTTTAAAATACTCTAACACTGAGTAGACACGTACAGATCGCTTCTGGGACCCAAATAAATCGAATTTTCGGGTGTTCTGAGCCTGAATTTGAGATATAAACGGGTACAGAAGATGCATGCACAGTTCGACTTTTTGCACCTAAAATATCGATTTTGAGTATGTTTTGGGTCTGTATCTTGAAAACATTCTAGCAAGAAGTAGGCATGTACAGATTGCTTCTGGGACTCAAAAATATCGATTTTTTGAGTGTTTTGAATCTGAATTTGGGATATAGACGGGTACAGAAGATGCATACACATATTGACTTTGAGCAGCTAAAATATCGATTTTCAGCATGTTTTAGGCCTGTATTTTGAAAATGCTCTAAAACAGAGTATGCATGTACACATTGCTTTTGGGACCAAAAAATATCGAATATTCGGGTGTTTTGAGTCTGAATTTGAGATATATACGGGTACAGATGATGCATGCACATATCGACTTTGGGCACCCAAAATATCGATATGGAGCATGTTTTGGGCCTGTATGTTTAAAATACTCTAACACTGAGTAGACACGTACAGATCGCTTCTGGAACCCAAATAAATCGAATTTTAGGGTGTTCTGAGCCTGAATTTTAGATATGAACGGATACAGAAGTTGCATGCACATATCGACTTTGGGCACCTAAAATATCGATTTTGAGCATGTTTTGTGCCTGTATTTTGAAAATACTATAGCACGGTGTAGACATGTACAGATAGCTTCTGGGACACAAAAATATCGATTTTTTGGGTGTTTTGAGCCTGAATTTGAGATATAAACGGGTACAGAAGATGCATGCACATATCGACTTTGGGCACCCAAAATATCGATTTTGAGCATGTTTTGGGCCTGAATTTTTAAAATACTCTAACACTGAGTAGACACGTACAGATCGCTTCTGGGACCCAAATAAATCGAATTTTCGGGTGTTCTGAGCCTGAATTTGAGATATAAACGCGTACAGAAGATGCATGCACATATCGACTTTATGCACTCAAAATACCGATTTTGAGCATGTTTTGGGCCTGAATTTTTAAAATACTCTAACACTGAGTAGACACGTACAGATCGCTTCTGGGACCCAAATAAATCGAATTTTCGGGTGTTCTGAGCCTGAATTTGAGATATAAACGGGTACAGAAGATGCATGCACAGTTCGACTTTTTGCACCTAAAATATCGATTTTGAGTATGTTTTGGGTCTGTATCTTGAAAACATTCTAGCAAGAAGTAGGCATGTACAGATTGCTTCTGGGACTCAAAAATATCGATTTTTTGAGTGTTTTGAATCTGAATTTGGGATATAGACGGGTACAGAAGATGCATACACATATTGACTTTGAGCAGCTAAAATATCGATTTTCAGCATGTTTTAGGCCTGTATTTTGAAAATGCTCTAAAACAGAGTATGCATGTACACATTGCTTTTGGGACCAAAAAATATCGAATATTCGGGTGTTTTGAGTCTGAATTTGAGATATATACGGGTACAGATGATGCATGCACATATCGACTTTGGGCACCCAAAATATCGATATGGAGCATGTTTTGGGCCTGTATGTTTAAAATACTCTAACACTGAGTAGACACGTACAGATCGCTTCTGGAACCCAAATAAATCGAATTTTAGGGTGTTCTGAGCCTGAATTTTAGATATGAACGGATACAGAAGTTGCATGCACATATCGACTTTGGGCACCTAAAATATCGATTTTGAGCATGTTTTGTGCCTGTATTTTGAAAATACTATAGCACGGTGTAGACATGTACAGATCGCTTCTGGGACACAAAAATATCGATTTTTTGGGTGTTTTGAGCCTGAATTTGAGATATAAACGGGTACAGAAGATGCATGCACATATCGACTTTGGCACCCAAAATATCGATTTTTAGTATGTTTTGGGAGTATAATTTGAAAATATTCTAGCACTGAGTAGGCATGTACAGATCGCTTCTGGGACCAAAATATATCGAATTTTCTGTTGTTTTAAACCAGAATTATGGATATACACGGGTACAGAAGATGCATACACATATTGACTTTGGGCACATAAAATATCGATTTTCAGCATGTTTTGGGCCTGTATTTTAAAAACACTCTAACACGGAGTATGCACGTACAGATCGCTTCTGGGACCCAAAAACATTGAATTTTCGGGTGTTTTGAGCCTGAATTTGAGATATAAACGGGTACAGAAGATGCATGCACATATCGACTTTGGGCACCCAAAATATCGATTTTGAGCATGTTTTGGGCCTGAATTTTTAAAATACTCTAACACTGAGTAGACACGTACAGATCGCTTCTGGGACCCAAATAAATCGAATTTTCGGGTGTTCTGAGCCTGAATTTGAGATATAAACGGGTACAGAAGATGCATGCACATATCGACTTTGGGCACCTAAAACATCGATTTTGAGCATGTTTTGGGTCTGTATCTTGAAAACATTCTAGCAAGAAGTAGGCATGTACAGATTGCTTCTGGGACCCAAAAATATCGAATTTTTGAGTGTTTTGAATCTGAATTTGGGACATAAACGTGTACAGAAGATGCATACACATATTGACTTTGGGCAGCTAAAATATCGATTTTCAGCATGTTTTAGGCCTGTATTTTGAAAATACTCTAAGACGGAGTATGCATTTACACATTGCTTTTAGGACCCAAAAATATCGAGTATTCGGGTGTTTTGAGTCTGAATTTGAGATATAAACGGGTACAGAAGATGCATGCACATATCGACTTTGGGCACCCAAAATATCGATTTTGAGCATGTTTTGGACCTGTATTTTTAAAATACTCTAACACTGAGTAGACACGTACAGATCGCTTCTGGGACCCAAATAAATCGAATTTTAGGGTGTTTTGAGCCAGAAATTGGGATATAACCGGATACAGAGGATGCATGCACATATCGACTTTTTGCACCTAAAATATCGATTTTGAGCATGTTTTGGGTCTGTATCTTGAAAAAATTCTAGCAAGGAGTAGGTATGTACAGATCGCTTCTGGGACCCAAAATTATCGAATTTTCGGGTGTTTTTAACCTGAATTTGGGATATAGACGGATACAGAAGATGCATGCACATATCGACTTTTTGCACCTAAAATATCGATTTTGAGCATGTTTTGGCCCTGTATTTTGAAAATACTCTAACATGGAGTAGGCATGTACAGATCGCTTCTGGGACCCAAAAATATCGAGTTTTCGGGTGTTTTGAGCCTGAATTTGAGATATAAACGGGTACAGAAGATGCATGCACATTTCGACTTTTTGCACCTAAAATACCGATTTTGAGTATGTTTTCGGTCTGTATCTTGAAAACATTCTAGCAAGAAGTAGGCATGTACAGATTGCTTCTGGGACCCAAAAATATCGAATTTTTGAGTGTTTTGAATCTGAATTTGGGATATAGACGTGTACAGAAGATGCATACACATATTGACTTTGGGCAGCTAAAATATCGATTTTCAGCATGTTTTAGGACTGTATTTTGAAAATACTCTAACACGGAGTATGCATGTACACATTGCTTTTGGGACCCAAAAATATCGAATATTCGGGTGTTTTGAGTCTGAATTTGAGATATAAACGGATACAGAAGATGCATGCACATATTGACTTTGGGCACCTAAAATATCGATTTTGAGCATGTTTTGGGCCTGTATTTTGAAAATACTATAGCACGGTGTAGACATGTACAGATTGCTTCTGGGACCCAAAAACATTGAATTTTCGGGTGTTTTGAGCCTGAATTTGAGATATAAACGGGTACAGAAGATGCATACACATATCGACTTTGGGCACCCAAAATATCGATTTTGAGCATGTTTTGGGCCTGAATTTTTAAAATACTCTAACACTGAGTAGACACGTACAGATCGCTTCTGGGACCCAAATAAATCGAATTTTCGGGTGTTCTGAGCCTGAATTTGAGATATAAACGGGTACAGAAGATGCATGCACATATCGACTTTAGGCACTCAAAATATCGATTTTGAGCATGTTTTGGGCCTGAATTTTTAAAATACTCTAACACTGAGTAGACACGTACAGATCGCTTCTGGGACCCAAATAAATCGAATTTTCGGGTGTTCTGAGCCTGAATTTGAGATATAAACGGGTACAGAAGATGCATGCACAGTTCGACTTTTTGCACCTAAAATATCGATTTTGAGTATGTTTTGGGTCTGTATCTTGAAAACATTCTAGCAAGAAGTAGGCATGTACAGATTGCTTCTGGGACTCAAAAATATCGATTTTTTGAGTGTTTTGAATCTGAATTTGGGATATAGACGGGTACAGAAGATGCATACACATATTGACTTTGAGCAGCTAAAATATCGATTTTCAGCATGTTTTAGGCCTGTATTTTGAAAATGCTCTAAAACAGAGTATGCATGTACACATTGCTTTTGGGACCAAAAAATATCGAATATTCGGGTGTTTTGAGTCTGAATTTGAGATATATACGGGTACAGATGATGCATGCACATATCGACTTTGGGCACCCAAAATATCGATATGGAGCATGTTTTGGGCCTGTATGTTTAAAATACTCTAACACTGAGTAGACACGTACAGATCGCTTCTGGAACCCAAATAAATCGAATTTTAGGGTGTTCTGAGCCTGAATTTTAGATATGAACGGATACAGAAGTTGCATGCACATATCGACTTTGGGCACCTAAAATATCGATTTTGAGCATGTTTTGTGCCTGTATTTTGAAAATACTATAGCACGGTGTAGACATGTACAGATAGCTTCTGGGACACAAAAATATCGATTTTTTGGGTGTTTTGAGCCTGAATTTGAGATATAAACGGGTACAGAAGATGCATGCACATATCGACTTTGGGCACCCAAAATATCGATTTTGAGCATGTTTTGGGCCTGAATTTTTAAAATACTCTAACACTGAGTAGACACGTACAGATCGCTTCTGGGACCCAAATAAATCGAATTTTCGGGTGTTCTGAGCCTGAATTTGAGATATAAACGCGTACAGAAGATGCATGCACATATCGACTTTATGCACTCAAAATACCGATTTTGAGCATGTTTTGGGCCTGAATTTTTAAAATACTCTAACACTGAGTAGACACGTACAGATCGCTTCTGGGACCCAAATAAATCGAATTTTCGGGTGTTCTGAGCCTGAATTTGAGATATAAACGGGTACAGAAGATGCATGCACAGTTCGACTTTTTGCACCTAAAATATCGATTTTGAGTATGTTTTGGGTCTGTATCTTGAAAACATTCTAGCAAGAAGTAGGCATGTACAGATTGCTTCTGGGACTCAAAAATATCGATTTTTTGAGTGTTTTGAATCTGAATTTGGGATATAGACGGGTACAGAAGATGCATACACATATTGACTTTGAGCAGCTAAAATATCGATTTTCAGCATGTTTTAGGCCTGTATTTTGAAAATGCTCTAAAACAGAGTATGCATGTACACATTGCTTTTGGGACCAAAAAATATCGAATATTCGGGTGTTTTGAGTCTGAATTTGAGATATATACGGGTACAGATGATGCATGCACATATCGACTTTGGGCACCCAAAATATCGATATGGAGCATGTTTTGGGCCTGTATGTTTAAAATACTCTAACACTGAGTAGACACGTACAGATCGCTTCTGGAACCCAAATAAATCGAATTTTAGGGTGTTCTGAGCCTGAATTTTAGATATGAACGGATACAGAAGTTGCATGCACATATCGACTTTGGGCACCTAAAATATCGATTTTGAGCATGTTTTGTGCCTGTATTTTGAAAATACTATAGCACGGTGTAGACATGTACAGATAGCTTCTGGGACACAAAAATATCGATTTTTTGGGTGTTTTGAGCCTGAATTTGAGATATAAACGGGTACAGAAGATGCATGCACATATCGACTTTGGGCACCCAAAATATCGATTTTGAGCATGTTTTGGGCCTGAATTTTTAAAATACTCTAACACTGAGTAGACACGTACAGATCGCTTCTGGGACCCAAATAAATCGAATTTTCGGGTGTTCTGAGCCTGAATTTGAGATATAAACGCGTACAGAAGATGCATGCACATATCGACTTTATGCACTCAAAATACCGATTTTGAGCATGTTTTGGGCCTGAATTTTTAAAATACTCTAACACTGAGTAGACACGTACAGATCGCTTCTGGGACCCAAATAAATCGAATTTTCGGGTGTTCTGAGCCTGAATTTGAGATATAAACGGGTACAGAAGATGCATGCACAGTTCGACTTTTTGCACCTAAAATATCGATTTTGAGTATGTTTTGGGTCTGTATCTTGAAAACATTCTAGCAAGAAGTAGGCATGTACAGATTGCTTCTGGGACTCAAAAATATCGATTTTTTGAGTGTTTTGAATCTGAATTTGGGATATAGACGGGTACAGAAGATGCATACACATATTGACTTTGAGCAGCTAAAATATCGATTTTCAGCATGTTTTAGGCCTGTATTTTGAAAATGCTCTAAAACAGAGTATGCATGTACACATTGCTTTTGGGACCAAAAAATATCGAATATTCGGGTGTTTTGAGTCTGAATTTGAGATATATACGGGTACAGATGATGCATGCACATATCGACTTTGGGCACCCAAAATATCGATATGGAGCATGTTTTGGGCCTGTATGTTTAAAATACTCTAACACTGAGTAGACACGTACAGATCGCTTCTGGAACCCAAATAAATCGAATTTTAGGGTGTTCTGAGCCTGAATTTTAGATATGAACGGATACAGAAGTTGCATGCACATATCGACTTTGGGCACCTAAAATATCGATTTTGAGCATGTTTTGTGCCTGTATTTTGAAAATACTATAGCACGGTGTAGACATGTACAGATAGCTTCTGGGACACAAAAATATCGATTTTTTGGGTGTTTTGAGCCTGAATTTGAGATATAAACGGGTACAGAAGATGCATGCACATATCGACTTTGGGCACCCAAAATATCGATTTTGAGCATGTTTTGGGCCTGAATTTTTAAAATACTCTAACACTGAGTAGACACGTACAGATCGCTTCTGGGACCCAAATAAATCGAATTTTCGGGTGTTCTGAGCCTGAATTTGAGATATAAACGCGTACAGAAGATGCATGCACATATCGACTTTATGCACTCAAAATACCGATTTTGAGCATGTTTTGGGCCTGAATTTTTAAAATACTCTAACACTGAGTAGACACGTACAGATCGCTTCTGGGACCCAAATAAATCGAATTTTCGGGTGTTCTGAGCCTGAATTTGAGATATAAACGGGTACAGAAGATGCATGCACAGTTCGACTTTTTGCACCTAAAATATCGATTTTGAGTATGTTTTGGGTCTGTATCTTGAAAACATTCTAGCAAGAAGTAGGCATGTACAGATTGCTTCTGGGACTCAAAAATATCGATTTTTTGAGTGTTTTGAATCTGAATTTGGGATATAGACGGGTACAGAAGATGCATACACATATTGACTTTGAGCAGCTAAAATATCGATTTTCAGCATGTTTTAGGCCTGTATTTTGAAAATGCTCTAAAACAGAGTATGCATGTACACATTGCTTTTGGGACCAAAAAATATCGAATATTCGGGTGTTTTGAGTCTGAATTTGAGATATATACGGGTACAGATGATGCATGCACATATCGACTTTGGGCACCCAAAATATCGATATGGAGCATGTTTTGGGCCTGTATGTTTAAAATACTCTAACACTGAGTAGACACGTACAGATCGCTTCTGGAACCCAAATAAATCGAATTTTAGGGTGTTCTGAGCCTGAATTTTAGATATGAACGGATACAGAAGTTGCATGCACATATCGACTTTGGGCACCTAAAATATCGATTTTGAGCATGTTTTGTGCCTGTATTTTGAAAATACTATAGCACGGTGTAGACATGTACAGATAGCTTCTGGGACACAAAAATATCGATTTTTTGGGTGTTTTGAGCCTGAATTTGAGATATAAACGGGTACAGAAGATGCATGCACATATCGACTTTGGGCACCCAAAATATCGATTTTGAGCATGTTTTGGGCCTGAATTTTTAAAATACTCTAACACTGAGTAGACACGTACAGATCGCTTCTGGGACCCAAATAAATCGAATTTTCGGGTGTTCTGAGCCTGAATTTGAGATATAAACGCGTACAGAAGATGCATGCACATATCGACTTTATGCACTCAAAATACCGATTTTGAGCATGTTTTGGGCCTGAATTTTTAAAATACTCTAACACTGAGTAGACACGTACAGATCGCTTCTGGGACCCAAATAAATCGAATTTTCGGGTGTTCTGAGCCTGAATTTGAGATATAAACGGGTACAGAAGATGCATGCACAGTTCGACTTTTTGCACCTAAAATATCGATTTTGAGTATGTTTTGGGTCTGTATCTTGAAAACATTCTAGCAAGAAGTAGGCATGTACAGATTGCTTCTGGGACTCAAAAATATCGAATTTTTGAGTGTTTTGAATCTGAATTTGGGATATAGACGGGTACAGAAGATGCATACACATATTGACTTTGAGCAGCTAAAATATCGATTTTCAGCATGTTTTAGGCCTGTATTTTGAAAATGCTCTAAAACAGAGTATGCATGTACACATTGCTTTTGGGACCAAAAAATATCGAATATTCGGGTGTTTTGAGTCTGAATTTGAGATATATACGGGTACAGATGATGCATGCACATATCGACTTTGGGCACCCAAAATATCGATATGGAGCATGTTTTGGGCCTGTATGTTTAAAATACTCTAACACTGAGTAGACACGTACAGATCGCTTCTGGAACCCAAATAAATCGAATTTTAGGGTGTTCTGAGCCTGAATTTTAGATATGAACGGATACAGAAGTTGCATGCACATATCGACTTTGGGCACCTAAAATATCGATTTTGAGCATGTTTTGTGCCTGTATTTTGAAAATACTATAGCACGGTGTAGACATGTACAGATCGCTTCTGGGACACAAAAATATCGATTTTTTGGGTGTTTTGAGCCTGAATTTGAGATATAAACGGGTACAGAAGATGCATGCACATATCGACTTTGGCACCCAAAATATCGATTTTTAGTATGTTTTGGGAGTATAATTTGAAAATATTCTAGCACTGAGTAGGCATGTACAGATCGCTTCTGGGACCAAAATATATCGAATTTTCTGTTGTTTTAAACCAGAATTATGGATATACACGGGTACAGAAGATGCATACACATATTGACTTTGGGCACATAAAATATCGATTTTCAGCATGTTTTGGGCCTGTATTTTAAAAACACTCTAACACGGAGTATGCACGTACAGATCGCTTCTGGGACCCCAAAACATTGAATTTTCGGGTGTTTTGAGCCTGAATTTGAGATATAAACGGGTACAGAAGATGCATGCACATATCGACTTTGGGCACCCAAAATATCGATTTTGAGCATGTTTTGGGCCTGAATTTTTAAAATACTCTAACACTGAGTAGACACGTACAGATCGCTTCTGGGACCCAAATAAATCGAATTTTCGGGTGTTCTGAGCCTGAATTTGAGATATAAACGGGTACAGAAGATGCATGCACATATCGACTTTGGGCACCTAAAACATCGATTTTGAGCATGTTTTGGGTCTGTATCTTGAAAACATTCTAGCAAGAAGTAGGCATGTACAGATTGCTTCTGGGACCCAAAAATATCGAATTTTTGAGTGTTTTGAATCTGAATTTGGGACATAAACGTGTACAGAAGATGCATACACATATTGACTTTGGGCAGCTAAAATATCGATTTTCAGCATGTTTTAGGCCTGTATTTTGAAAATACTCTAACACGGAGTATGCATGTACACATTGCTTTTGGGACCCAAAAATATCGAATATTCGGGTGTTTTGAGTCTGAATTTGAGATATAAACGGGTATAGAAGATGCATGCACATATCGACTTTGGGCACCCAAAATATCGATTTTGAGCATGTTTTGGACCTGTATTTATAAAATACTCTAACACTGAGTAGACACGTACAGTTCGCTTCTGGGACCCAAATAAATCGAATTTTCGGTTGTTCTGAGCCTGAATTTGAGATATAAACGGGTACAGAAGATGCATGCACATTTCGACTTTTTGCACCTAAAATATCGATTTTGAGTATGTTTTGGGTCTGTAACTTGAAATCAATCTAGCAAGAAGTAGGCATGTACAGATTGCTTCTGGGACCCAAAAATATCGAATTTTTGAGTGTTTTGAATCTGAATTTGGGATATAGACGGGTACAGAAGATGCATGCACATATTGACTTTGAGCAGCTAAAATATCGATTTTCAGCATGTTTTAGGCCTGTATTTTGAAAATACTCTAAAACAGAGTATGCATGTACACATTGCTTTTGGGACCCAAAAATATCGAATATTCGGGTGTTTGAGTCTGAATTTGAGATATAAACGGGTACAGATGATGCATGCACATATCGACTTTGGGCACCCAAAATATCGATTTTGAGCATGTTTTGGGCCTGTATGTTTAAAATACTCTAACACTGAGTAGACACGTACAGATCGCTTCTGGAACCCAAATAAATCGAATTTTAGGGTGTTCTGAGCCTGAATTTGAGATATGAACGGATACAGAAGTTGCATTCACATATCGACTTTGGGCACCTAAAATATCGATTTTGAGCATGTTTTGGGCCTGTATTTTGAAAATACTATAGCACGGTGTAGACATGTACAGTTCGCTTCTGGGACACAAAAATATCGATTTTTTGGGTGTTTTGAGCCTGAATTTGAGATATAAACGGGTACAGAAGATGCATGCACATATCGACTTTGGCACCCAAAATATCGATTTTTAGTATGTTTTGGGCGTATAATTTGAAAATATTCTAGCACTGAGTAGGCATGTACAGATCGCTTCTGGGACCCAAATATATCGAATTTTCTGTTGTTTTGAACCAGAATTATGGATATGCACGGGTACAGAAGATGCATACACATATTGACTTTGGGCACATAAAATATCGATTTTCAGCATGTTTTGGGCCTGTATTTTAAAAATACTCTAACACTGAGTAGAAACGTACAGATCGCTTCTGGGACCCAAATAAATCGAATTTTCGGGTGTTCTGAGCCTGAATTTGAGATATGAACGTGTAAAGAAGATGCATGCACATATCGACTTTGGGAACCTAAAACATCGATTTTGAGCATGTTTTGGGCCTGTATTTTAAAAATGCTATAACACTAAGTAGACACGTACAGATCGCTTCTGGGACCCAAATAAATCGAATTTTAGGGTGTTCTGAGCCTGAATTTGAGATATGAACAAGTACAGAAGATGCATGCACATATCGACTTCGGGTACCTAAAATATCGATTTTAAAGTATGTTTTGGGCCTGTATTTTGAAAATACTTAAACACGGTGTAGACATGTACAGATCGCTTCTGGAACACAAAAATTTCGATTTTTTGGGAGTTTTGAGCCTGAATTTGAGATATAAACGGGTACAGAAGATGCATGCACATATCGACTTTGGCACCCAAAATATCGATTTTTAGTATGTTTTGGGCGTATAATTTGAAAATATTCTAGCACTGAGTAGGCATGTACAGATCGCTTCTGGGACCCAAAATTATTGAATTTTCGGGTGTTTTGAACCTGAATTTGGGATATAGACGGATACAGAAGATTCATGCACATATCGACTTTTTGCACCTAAAATATCGATTTTGAGCATGTTTTGGGTCTGTATCTTGAAAATACTCTAACACGGAGTAGGCATGTACAGATCGCTTCGGGGACCCAAAAATGTCGACTTTTCGGGTGTTTTGAGCCTGAATTTGAGATATAAACGGGTACAGAAGATGCATGCACATATCGACTTTGGGCACCTAAAATATCGATTTTGAGTATGTTTTGGGCCTATATTTTGGAAATACTCTAACACGGAGTATGCATGTACAGATCGCTTCTGGGACACAAAAATATCGTTTTTTTGGGTGTTTTGAGCCTGAATTTGAGATATAAACGGGTACAGAAGATGCATGCACATATCGACTTTTCACACCTAAAATATCGATTTATTGCATGTTTTAAGCCTGTATTTTAAAAACAATCTAGCACTGAGTAGGCATGTGCAGATCGCTTAAGGGACCCAAAAATATCGAATTTTCGGAGTTTTGAGCCTGAATTTGAGATATAAACGAGTACAGAAGATGCATGCACATATCGACTTTTTGCACTTAAAATATCGATTTTGAGCATGTTTTGGGTCTGTATCTTGAAAACATTCTAGCAAGGAGTAGGCATGTACAGAACGCTTCTGGGACCCAAAAAAATCGAATTTTCTGGTGTTTTGAACCTGAATTTGGGATATAGACGGGTACAGAAGATGCATACACATATTGACTTTGGGCAGCTAAAATATCGATTTACAGCATGTTTTAGGCCTGTATTTTGAAAATACTCTAACACGGAGTAGGCATGTACAGATCGCTTCTGGGACCCAAAAATATCGAATTTTCGGGTGTTTTGAGCCTGAATTTGAGATATAAACGGGTACAGAAGATGCATGCACATTTCGACTTTTTGCACCTAAAATATCGATTTTGAGTATGTTTTGGGTCTGTATCTTTAAAACATTCTAGCAAGAAGTAGGCATGTACAGATTGCTTCTGGGACCCAAAAATATCGAATTTTTGAGTGTTTTGAATCTGAATTTGGGATATAGACGTTTACAGAAGATGCATACACATATTGACTTTGGGCAGCTAAAATATCGATTTTCAGCATGTTTTAGGCCTGTATTTTGAAAATACTCTAAGACGGAGAATGCATGTACACATTGCTTTTGGGACCCAAAAATATCGAGTATTCGGGTGTTTTGACTCTGATTTTGAGATATAAACGGGTACAGAAGATGCATGCACATATCGACTTTGGGCACCCAAAATATCGATTTTGAGCATGTTTTGGACCTGTATTTATAAAATACTCTAACACTGAGTAGACACGTACAGATCGCTTCTGGGACCCAAATAAATCGAATTTTAGGGTGTTTTGAGTCAGAAATTGGGATATAACCGGGTACAGAGGATGCATGCACATATCGACTTTTTGCACCTAAAATATCGATTTTCAGCATGTTTTGGGCCTGAATTTTTAAAATACTCTAACACGGAGTAGGCATGTACAGATCGCTTCTGGGACCCAAAAATATCGAATTTTCGGGTGTTTTGAGCCTGAATTTGAGATATAAACGGGTACAGAAGATGCATGCACATTTCGACTTTTTGCACCTAAAATATCGATTTTGAGTATGTTTTGGGTCTGTATCTTGAAAACATTCTAGCAAGAAGTAGGCATGTACAGATTGCTTCTGGGACCCAAAAATATCGAATTTTTGAGTGTTTTGAATCTGAATTTGGGATATAGACGTGTACAGAAGATGCATACACATATTGACTTTGGGCAGCTAAAATATCGATTTTGAGTATGTTTTGGGCCTATATTTTGAAAATACTCTAACACGGAGTATGCTTGTACAGATCGCTTCTGGGACACAAAAATATCGTTTTTTTGGGTATTTTGAGCCTGAATTTGAGATATAAACGGGTACAGAAGATGCATGCACATATCGATTTTTCACACCTAAAATATCGATTTATAGCATGTTTTAAGCCTGTATTTTAAAAACATTCTAGCACTGAGTAGGCATGTGCAGATCGCTTAAGGGACCCAAAAATATCGAATTTTCGGAGTTTTGAGCCAGAATTTGAGATATAAACGGGTACAGAAGATGAATGCACATATCGACTTTTTGCACTTAAAATATCGATTTTGAGCATGTTTTGGGTCTGTATCTTGAAAACATTCTAGCAAGGAGTAGGCATGTACAGATCGCTTCTGGGACCCAAAAATATCGAATTTTCTGGTGTTTTGAACCTGAATTTGGGATATAGACGGGTACAGAAGATGCATACACATATTGACTTTGGGCAGCTAAAATATCGATTTACAGCATGTTTTAGGCCTGTATTTTGAAAATACTCTAACACGGAGTATGCATGTACAGATGGCTTTTGGGACCCAAAAATATCGAATATTCGGGTGTTTTGAGTCTGAATTTGAGATATAAACGGGCACAGAAGATGCATGCACATATCGACTTCGGGCACCTAAAATATCGATTTTGAGCATGTTTTGGGCCTGTATTTTGAAAATACTCTAACACGGAGTAGGCATGTACAGATCGCTTCTGGGACCCAAAAATATCGAATTTTCGGGTGTTTTGAGCCTGAATTTGAGATATAAACGGGTACAGAAGATGCATGCACATTTCGACTTTTTGCACCTAAAATATCGATTTTGAGTATGTTTTGGGTCTGTATCTTGAAAACATTCTAGCAAGAAGTAGGCATGTACAGATTGCTTCTGGGACCCAAAAATATCGAATTTTTGAGTGTTTTGAATCTGAATTTGGGATATAGACGTTTACAGAAGATGAATACACATATTGACTTTGGGCAGCTAAAATATCGATTTTCAGCATGTTTTAGGCCTGTATTTTGAAAATACTCTAAGACGGAGTATGCATGTACACATTGCTTTTGGGACCAAAAAATATCGAATATTCGGGTGTTTTGAGTCTGAATTTGAGATATAAACGGGTACAGAAGATGCATGCACATATCGACTTTGGGCACCCAAAATATCGATTTTGAGCATGTTTTGGACCTGTATTTATAAAATACTCTAACACTGAGTAGACACGTACAGATCGCTTCTGGGACCCAAATAAATCGAATTTTCGGTTGTTCTGAGCCTGAATTTGAGATATAAACGGGTACAGAAGATGCATGCACATTTCGACTTTTTGCACCTAAAATATCGATTTTGAGTATGTTTTGGGTCTGTAACTTGAAAAAATTCTAGCAAGAAGTAGGCATGTACAGATTGCTTCTGGGACCCAAAAATATCGAATTTTTGAGTGTTTTGAATCTGAATTTGGGATATAGACGGGTACAGAAGATGCATGCACATATTGACTTTGAGCAGCTAAAATATCGATTTTCAGCATGTTTTAGGCCTGTATTTTGAAAATACTCTAAAACAGAGTATGCATGTACACATTGCTTTTGGGACCCAAAAATATCGAATATTCGGGTGTTTTGAGTCTGAATTTGAGATATAAACGGGTACAGATGATGCATGCACATATCGACTTTGGGCACCCAAAATATCGATTTTGAGCATGTTTTGGGCCTGTATGTTTAAAATACTCTAAAACTGAGTAGACACGTACAGATCGCTTCTGGAACCCAAATAAATCGAATTTTAGGGTGTTCTGAGCCTGAATTTGAGATATGAACGGATACAGAAGTTGCATTCACATATCGACTTTGGGCACCTAAAATATCGATTTTGAGCATGTTTTGGGCCTGTATTTTGAAAATACTATAGCACGGTGTAGACATGTACAGATCGCTTCTGGGACACAAAAATATTGATTTTTTGTTTGTTTTGAGCCTGAATTTGAGATATAAACGGGTACAGAAGATGCATGCACATATCGACTTTGGCACCCAAAATATCGATTTTTAGTATGTTTTGGGCGTATAATTTGAAAATATTCTAGCACTGAGTAGGCATGTACAGATCGCTTCTGGGACCCAAATATATCGAATTTTCTGTTGTTTTGAACCAGAATTATGGATATACACGGGTACAGAAGATGCATACACATATTGACTTTGGGCACATAAAATATCGATTTTCAGCATGTTTTGGGCCTGTATTTTAAAAACACTCTAACACGGAGTATGCACGTACAGATCGCTTCTGGGACCCAAAAACATTGAATTTTCGGGTGTTTTGAGCCTGAATTTGAGATATAAACGGGTACAGAAGATGCATGCACATATCGACTTTAGGCACCCAAAATATCGATTTTGAGCATGTTTTGGGCCTGAATTTTTAAAATACTCTAACACTGAGTAGAAACGTACAGATCGCTTCTGGGACCCAAATAAATCGAATTTTCGGGTGTTCTGAGCCTGAATTTGAGATATGAACGTGTAAAGAAGATGCATGCACATATCGACTTTGGGCACCTAAAACATCAATTTTGAGCATGTTTTGGGCTTGTATTTTAAAAATGCTATAACACGGTGTAGACATGTACAGATCGCTTCTGGGACACAAAAATATCTATGTTTTGGGTGTTTTGAGCCTGAATTTGAGATATAAACGGGTACAGAAGATGCATGCACATTTCGACTTTTTGCACCTAAAATATCGATTTTGAGTATGTTTTGGGTCTGTATCTTGAAAACATTCCAGCAAGAAGTAGGCATGTACAGATTGCTTTTGGGACCCAAAAATATCGAATTTCTGAGTGTTCTGAATCTGAATTTGGGATATAGACGTGTACAGAAGATGCATACACATACTGACTTTGGGCAGCTAAAATATCGATTTTCAGCATGTTTTAGGCCTGTTTTTTGAAAATACTCTAACACGGAGTATGCATGTACACATTGCTTTTGGGACCCAAAAATATCGAATATTCGGGTGTTTTGAGTCTGAATTTGAGATATAAACGGGTACAGAAGATGCATGCACATATCGACTTTGGCACCCAAAATATCGATTTTTAGTATGTTTTGGGCGTATAATTTGAAAATATTCTAGCACTGAGTAGGTATGTACAGATCGCTTCTGGGACCCAAATATATCGAATTTTCTGGTGTTTTGAACCTGAATTTGGGATATACACGGGTACAGAAGATGCATACACATATTGACTTTGGGCACATAAAATTTCGATTTTCAGCATGTTTTGGGCCTGTAATTTGAAAACACTCTAACACGGAGTATGCACGTACAGATCGCTTCTGGGACCCAAAAACATTGAATTTTAGGGTGTTTCGAGCCTGAATTTGAGTTATAAACGGGTACAGAAGATGCATGCACATATCGACTTTGGGCACCCAAAATATCGATTTTGACCATGTTTTGGGCCTGAATTTTTAAAATACTCTAACACTGAGTAGACACGTACAGATCGCTTCTGGGACAAAAATAAATCGAATTTTCGGGTGTTCTGAGCCTGAATTTGAGATATGAACGGGTACAGAAGATGAATGCACATATCGACTTTGGGCACCTAAAACATGGATTTTGAGCATGTTTTGGGCCTGTATTTTAAAAATACTATAACACGGTGTAGACATGAACAGATTGCTTCTGGGACACAAAAATATCGATTTTTTGGGTGTTTTGAGCCTGAATTTGAGATATAAACGGGTACAGAAGATGCATGCACATTTTGACTGTTTGCACCTAAAATATCTATTTTGAGTATGTTTTGGGCCTGTATCTTGAAAACATTCTGGCAAGAAGTAGGCATGTACAGATTGCTTCTGGGACGCAAAAATATCGAATTTTTGAGTGTTTTGAATCTGAATTTGGGATATAGACGTGTACAGAAGATGCATACACATATTGACTTTGGGCACATAAAATATCGATTTTCAGCATGTTTTGGGCCTGTATTTTAAAAACACTCTAACACGGAGTATGCACGTACAGATCGCTTCTGGGACCCAAAAACATTGAATTTTCGGGTGTTTTGAGCCTGAATTTGAGATATAAACGGGTACAGAAGATGAATGCACATATCGACTTTAGGCACCCAAAATATCGATTTTGAGCATGTTTTGGGCCTTAATTTTTAAAATACTCTAACACTGAGTAGAAACGTACAGATCGCTTCTGGGACCCAAATAAATCGAATTTTAGGGTGTTCTGAGCCTGAATTTGAGATATGATCGGGTAAAGAAGATGCATGCACATATCGACTTTGGGCACCTAAAATATCGATTTTGAGCATGTTTTGGGCCTGTATTTTGAAAATACTCAAACACGGTGTAGACATGTACAGATCACTTCTGGGACACAAAAATATCGATTTTTTTGGGTGTTTTGAGCCTGAATTTGAGATATAAACGGGTACAGAATATGCATGCACATATCGACTTTTTGTACCTAAAATATCGATTTTGAGCATGTTTTGGGTCTGTATCTTGAAAAAATTTCTAGCAATGAGTAGGTATGTACAGATCGCTTCTGGGACCCAAAATTATCGAATTTTCGGGTGTTTTGAACCTGAATTTGGGATATAGACGGATACAGAAGATGCATGCACATATCGAGTTTTTGCACCTAAAATATCGATTTTGAGCATGTTTTGGGCCTGTATTTTGAAAATACTATAACACGGAGTAGGCATGTACAGATCGCTTCTGGGACCCAAAAATATCGAATTTTTGGGTGTTTTGAGCCTGAATTTGAGATATAAACGGGTACAAAAGATGCATGCACATTTCGACTTTTTGCACCTAAAATATCGATTTTGAGTATGTTTTGGGTCTGTATCTTGAAAACATTCTAGCAAGAAGTAGGCATGTACAGATTGCTTCTGGGACCCAAAAATATCGAATTTTTGAGTGTTTTGAATCTGAATTTGGGATATAGACCGGTACAGAAGATGTATACACATATTGACTTTGGGCAGCTAAAATATCGATTTTCAGCATGTTTTAGGCCTGTATTTTGAAAATACTCTAAAACAGAGTATGCATGTACACATTGCTTTTGGGACCCAAAAATATCGAATATTCGGGTGTTTTGAGTCTGAATTTGAGATATAAACGGGTACAGAAGAGGCATGCACATATCGACTTTGCGCACCCAAAATATCGATTTTGAGCATGTTTTGGGCCTGTATTTTTAAAATACTCTAACACTGAGTAGACACGTACAGATCGCTTCTGGAACCCAAATAAATCGAATTTTAGGGTGTTCTGACCCTGAATTTGAGATATAAACAGATACAGAAGATGCATGCACATATCGACTTTGGGCACCTAAAATATCGATTTTGAGCATGTTTTGGGCCTGTATTTTGAAAATACTATATCACGGTGTAGACATGTACAGATCGCTTCTGGGACACAAAAATATCGATTTTTTGGGTGTTTTGAGCCTGAATTTGAGATATAAACGGGTACAGAAGATGCATGCACATATCGACTTTGGCACCCAAAATATCGATTTTTAGTATGTTTTGGGCGTATAATTTGAAAATATTCTAGCACTGAGTAGGTATGTACAGATCGCTTCTGGGACCCAAATATATCGACTTTTCTGGTGTTTTGAACCAGAATTTGGGATATACACGGGTACAGAAGATGCATACACATATTGACTTTGGGCACATAAAATTTCGATTTTCAGCATGTTTTGGGCCTGTAATTTAAAAACACTCTAACACGGAGTATGCACGTACAGATCGCTTCTGGGACCCAAAAACATTGGATTTTCGGGTGTTTTGAGCCTGAATTTGAGATATAAACGGGTACAGAAGATGCATGCACATATCGACTTTGGGCACCCAAAATATCGATTTTGACCATGTTTTGGGCCTGAATTTTGAAAATACTCTAACACTGAGTAGAAACGTACAGATCGCTTCTGGGACCCACATAAATCGAATTTTCGGGTGTTCTGAGCCTGAATTTGAGATATGAACGGGTACAGAAGATGAATGCACATATCGACTTCGGGCACCTAAAACATCGATTTTGAGGATGTTTTGGGCCTGTATTTTAAAAATACTATAACACGGTGTAGACATGTACAGATCGCTTCTGGGACACAAAAATATCGATTTTTTGGGTGTTTTGAGCCTGAATTTGAGATATAAACGTGTACAGAAGATGCATGCACATTTCGACTTTTTGCACCTAAAATATCGATTTTGAGTATGTTTTGGGTCTGTATCTTGAAAACATTCTAGCAAGAAGTAGGCATGTACAGATTGCTTCTGGGACCCAAAAATATCGAATTTTTGAGTGTTTTGAATCTGAATTTGGGATATAGACGTGTACAGAAGATGCATACACATATTGACTTTGGGCAGATAAAATATCGATTTTCAGCATGTTTTAGGACTGTATTTTGAAAATACTCTAACACGGAGTATGCATGTACACATTGCTTTTGGGACCCAAAAATATCGAATATTCGGGTGTTTTGAGTCTGAATTTGAGATATAAACGGGTACAGAAGAGGCATGCACATATCGACTTTGGGCACCCAAAATATCGATTTTGAGCATGTTTTGGGCCTGAATTTTTAAAATACTCTAACACTGAGTAGACACGTACAGATCGCTTCTGGGACCCAAAATTATCGAATTTTCGGGTTTTTTGAACCTGAATTTGGGATATAGACGGATACAGAAGATGCATGCACATATCGACTTTTTGCACCTAAAATATCGATTTTGAGCATGTTTTGGGCCTGTATTTTGAAAATACTCTAACACGGAGTAGGCATGTACAGATCGCTTCTGGGACCAAAAAATATCGAATTTTCGGGTGTTTTGAGCCTGAATTTGAGATATAAACGGGTACAGAAGATGCATGCACATTTCGACTTTTTTCACCTAAAATATCGATTTTGAGTATGTTTTGGGTCTGTATCTTGAAAACATTCTAGCAAGAAGTAGGCATGTACAGATTGCTTCTGGGACCCAAAAATATCGAATTTTTGAGTGTTTTGAATCTGAATTTGGGATATAGACGGGTACAGAAGATGCATACACATATTGACCTTGGGCAGCTAAAATATCGATTTTCAGCATGTTTTAGGCCTGTATTTTGAAAATACTCTAACACGGAGTATGCATGTACACATTGCTTTTGAGACCAAAAAATTTTGAATATTCGGGTGTTTTGAGTCTGAATTTGAGATATAAACGGGTACAGAAGATGCATGCACATATCGACTTTGGGCACCCAAAATATCGATTTTGAGCATGTTTTGGGCCTGTATTTTTAAAATACTCTAACACTGAGTAGACACGTACGGATCGCTTCTGGAACCCAAATAAATCGAATTTTACGGTGTTCTGAGCCTGAATTTGAGATATGAACGGATACAGAAGATGCATGCACATATCGACTTTGGGCACCTAAAATATCGATTTTAAGCATGTTTTGGGCCTGTATTTTGAAAATACTATAGCACGGCGTAGGCATGTACATATCGCTTCTGGGACACAAAAATATCGATTTTTTGGGTGTTTTGAGCCTGAATTTGAGATATAAACGGGTACAGAAGATGCATGCACATATCGACTTTGGGCACCCAAAATATCGATTTTGAGCATGTTTTGGGCCTGTATTTTTAAAATACTCTAACACTGAGTAGACACGTACGGATCGCTTCTGGAACCCAAATAAATCGAATTTTACGGTGTTCTGAGCCTGAATTTGAGATATGAACGGATACAGAAGATCCATACACATATTGACCTTGGGCAGCTAAAATATCGATTTTCTGCATGTTTTAGGCCTGTATTTTGAAAAATACTCTAACACGGAGTATGCATGTACACATTGCTTTTGGGACCCAAAAATATCGAATATTCGGGTGTTTTGAGTCTGAATTTGAGATATAAACGGGTACAGAAGATGCATGCACATATCGACTTTGGGCACCCAAAATATCGATTTTGAGCATGTTTTGGGCCTGTATTTTTAAAATACTCTAACACTGAGTAGACACGTACAGATCGCTTCTGGAACCCAAATAAATCGAATTTTAGGGTGTTCTGAGCCTGAATTTGAGATATGAACGGATACAGAAGATGCATGCACATATCGACTTTGGGCACCTAAAATATCGATTTTGAGCATGTTTTGGGCCTGTATTTTGAAAATAATACAGCACGGTGTAGACATGTACAGATCGCTTCTGGAACACAAAAATATCGATTTTTTGGGTGTTTTGAGCCTGAATTTGAGATATAAACGGGTACAGAAGATGCATGCACATATCGACTTTGGCACCCAAAATATCGATTTTTAGTATGTCTTGGGCGTATATTTTGAAAATATTCTAGCACTGATTAGGCATGTACAGATCGCTTCTGGGACCCAAAAATATCGAATTTTCGGGGGTTTTGAGCCAGAATTTGGGATATAACAGGGTACAGAGGATGCATGCACATATCGACTTTTTGCACTTAAAATATCGATTTTAAGCATGTTTTGGGTTTGTATCTTGAAAACATTCTACAAAGGAGTAGGCATGTACAGATCGCTTCTGGGACACAAAAATACCGAATTTTCTGGTGTTTTGAACCTGAATTAGGGATATAGATGGGTACAGAAGATGCATACACATATTGACTTTGGGCACCTAAAATATAGATTTTCAGCATGTTTTGGGCCTGTATTTTGAAAATACATTAAAACGGAGTAGGCATGTACAGATCGCTTCTGGGACCCAAAAATATCGACTTTTCGGGTGTTTTGAGCCTGAATTTGAGATATAAACGGGTACAGAAGATGCATGCACATATCGACTTTGGGCACCTAAAATATCGATTTTGAGTATGTTTTGGGCCTGTATCTTGAAAAAATTCTAGCAAGGAGTAGGCATGTACAGATCGCTTCTGGGACCCAAAAATATCGAATTTTCGGGTGTTTTGAACCTGAATTTAGGATATAGACGGATACCGAAGATGCATGCACATATCGACTTTTTGCACCTAAACTATCGATTTTGAGCATGTTTTGGGCCTGTATTTTGAAAATACTCTAACACGGAGTAGGCATGTACAGATCGCTTAGGGGACCCAAAAATATCGAATTTTCGGGTGTTTTGAGCCTGAATTTGAGATATAAACGGGTACAGAAGATGCATGCACATTTCGACTTTTTGCACCTAAAATATCGATTTTGAGCATGTTTTGGGTCTGTATCTTCAAAACATCCTAGCAAGAAGTAGGCATGTACAGATTGCTTCTGGCACCCAAAAATATTGAATTTTCGAGTGTTTTGAACCTGAATTTGGGATATAGACGGGTACAGAAGATCCATACACATATTGACCTTAGGCAGCTAAAATATCGATTTTCTGCATGTTTTAGGGCTGTATTTTGAAAATACTCTAACACGGAGTATGCATGTACACATTGCTTTTGGGACCCAAAAATATCGAATATTCGGGTGTTTTGAGTCTGAATTTGAGATATAAACGGGTACAGAAGATGCATGCACATATCGACTTTGGGCACCCAAAATATCGATTTTGAGCATGTTTTGGGCCTGTATTTTTAAAATATTCTAACACTGAGTAGACACGTACAGATCGCTTCTGGAACCCAAATAAATCGAATTTTCGGTTGTTCTGAGCCTGAATTTGAGATATGAACGGATACAGAAGATGCATGCACATATCGACTTTGGGCTCCTAAAATATCGGTTTTGAGCATGTTTTGGGCCTGTATTTTGAAAATATTATAGCACGGTGTAGACATGTACAGATCGCTTCTGGGACACAAATATATCGATTTTTTGGGTGTTTTGAGCCTGAATTTGAGATATAAACGGGTACAGAAGATGCATGCACATATCGACTTTGGCACCCAAAATATCGATTTTTAGTATGTTTTGGGCGTATATTTTGAAAATATTCTAGCACTGAGTAGGCATGTACAGATCGCTTCTGAGACCCAAAAATATCGAATTTTCGGGGGTTTTGAGCCAGAATTTGGGATATAACCGGGTACAGAGGATGCATGCACATATCGACTTTTTGCACCTAAAATATCGATTTTAAGCATGTTTTGGGTCTGTATCTTGAAAACATTCTACAAAGGAGTAGGCATGTACAGATCGCTTCTGGGACCCAAAAATACCGAATTTTCTGGTTTTTTGAACCTGAATTAGGGATATAGACGGGTACAGAAGATGCATACACATATTGACTTTGGGCACCTAAAATATAGATTTTCAGCATGTTTTGGGCCTGTATTTTGAAAATACATTAACACGGAGTAGGCATGTACAGATCGCTTCTGGAACCCAAAAATATCGACTTTTCGGGTGTTTTGAGCCTGAATTTGAGATATAAACGGGTACAGAAGATGCATGCACATATCGACTTTTCACACCTAAAATATCGATTTATAGCATGTTTTAAGCATGTATTTTAAAAACATTCTAGCACTGAGTAGGCATGTGCAGATCGCTTAAGGGACCCAAAAATATCGAATTTTCGGAGTTTTGAGCCTGAATTTGAGATATAAGAGGGTACAGAAGATGCATGCACATATCGACTTTTTGCACTTAAAATATCGATTTTGAGCATGTTTTGGGTCTGTATCTTAAAAACATTCTAGCAAGGAGTAGGCATGTACAGATCGCTTCTGGGACCCAAAAATATCGAATTTTCTGGTGTTTTGAACCAGAATTAGGGATATACACGGGTACAGAAGATGCATGCACATATCGACTTTGGGCAACCAAAATATCGATTTTTAGCATGTTTTGGGCCTGAATTTTTAAAATACTCTAACACTGAGTAGACACGTACAGATAGCTTCTGGGACCAAAAAAAATCGAATTTTCGGTTGTTCTGAGCCTGAATTTGAGATATGAACAGGTACAGAAGATGCATGCACATATCGACTTTGAGCACCCAAAATATCGATTTTTAGTATGTTTTCGGCGTATAATTTGAAAATATTCTAGCACTGAGTAGGCATGTACAGATCGCTTCTGGGACCCAAAAATATCGAATTTTCGGGTGTTATGAGCCAGAAATTGGGTTGTAACCGGGTACAGAGGATGCATGCACATATCGACTTTTTGCACCTAAAATATCGATTTTTAGCATGTTTTGGGTCTCTATCTTGAAAACATTCTAGCAAGAAGTAGGCATGTACAGATTGCTTCTGGGATACAAAAATATCGAATTTTCGAGTGATTTGAACCTGAATTTGGTATATAGACGGGTACAGAAGATGCATACACATATTGACTTTGGGAATCTAAAATATCGATTTTCAGCATGTTTTAGGCCTGTATTTTGAAAATACTCTAACACGGAGTATTCATGTACACATTGCTTTTGGGACCCAAAAATATCGATTTATTGGGTGTTTTGAGCCTGAATTTGAGATATAAACGGGTTCAGAAGATGCATGCACATATCGACTTTGGAAACCTAAAATATCGATTTATAGCATGTTTTAAGCCTGTATTTTAAAAACATTCTAGCACTGACTAGGCATGTGCAGATTGCTTAAGGGACCCAAAAATATCGAATTTTCGGAGTTTTGAGCCGGAATTTGAGATATAAACGGATACAGAAGATGCATGCACATATCGACTTTTTGCACTTAAAATATCGATTTTGAACATGTTTTGGGTCTGTATCTTGAAAATATTCTAGCAAGGAGTAGGCATGTACAGATCGCTTCTGGGACTCAAAATTATCTAATTTTCGGGTGTTTTGAACCTGAATTTGGGATATAGACGGATACAGAAGATGCATGCACATATCGACTTTGGGCACCTAAAATATCGATTTTGAGCATGTTTTGGGCCTGTATTTTGAAAATACTCTAACACGGAGTAGGCATGTACAGATCGTTACTGGGGCACAAAAATATCGATTTTTGGGGTGTTTTGAGACTGAATTTGAGATATAAACGGGTACAGAAGATGCATGCACATATCGACTTTTTGCACTTAAAATATCGATTTTTAACATGTTTTGGGTCTGTATCTTGAAAACATTCTAGCAAGGAGTAGGCATGTACAGATCGCTTCTGGGACCCAAAAACATTGAATTTTCGGGTGTTTTGAGCCTGAATTTGAGATATAAACGGGTACAGAAGATGCATGCACATATCGACTTTGAGCACCCATAATATCGATTTTGAGCATGTTTTGGGCCTGAATTTTTAAAATACTCTAACACTGAGTAGACACGAACATATCGCTTCTGGGACCCAAATAAATCGAATTTTCGGGTGTTCTGAGCCTGAATTTGAGATATGAACGGGTACAGAAGATGCATGCACATATCGACTTTGGTCACCTAAAACATCGATTTTGAGCATGTTTTGGGCCTGTATTTTAAAAATACTATAACACGGAGTAGACATGTACAGATCGCTAATGGGACACAAAAATATCGATTTTTTGGGTGTTTTGAGCCTGAATTTGAGATATAAACAGGTACAGAAGATGCATGCACATATCGACTTTTTGCACCTAAAATATCGATTTTGAGCATGTTTTGGGTCTGTATCATGAAAACTTTCTAGCAAGAAGTAGGCATGTACAGATTGCTTCTGGGACCCAAAAATATCGAATTTTCGAGTGTTTTGAACCTGAATTTGGGATATAGACGGGTACAGAAGATGCATACACATATTGACTTTGGGCAGCTAAAATATCGATTTACAGCATGTATTAGGCCTGTATTTTAAAAATACTGTAACACGGAGAATGCATGTACAAATGGCTTTTGGGACCCAAAAATATCGAATATTCGGGTGTTTTGAGTCTGAATTTGAGATATAAACGGGTACAGTAGATGCATGCACATATCAACTTCGGGCACCTAAAATATCGATTTTGAGCATGTTTTGGGCCTGTATTTTGAAAATACTCAAACACTGTGTAGACATTTACAGATCGCTTCTGGTATACAAAAACATCGATTTTTTGGGTGTTTTGAGCCTGAATTTCAGATATAATCGGGTACAGAAGATGCATGCACATATCGACTTTGGCACCCAAAATATCGATTTTTAGTATGTTTTGGGCGTATAATTTCAAAATATTCTAGCACTGAGTAGGCATGTACAGATCGCTTCTGGGACCCAAAAATATCGAATTTTCGGGTGTTTTTGAGCCAGAAATTGGGATATAACCGGGTACAGAGGATGCATGCACATATCGACTTTTTGCACCTAAATATCGATTTTGAGCATGTTTTGGGTCTGTATCTTGAAAAAATTCTAGCAAGGAGTAGGCATGTACAGATCGCTTCTGGGACCCAAAATTATCGAATTTTCGGGTGTTTTGAACCTGAATTTGGGATATAGACGGATACCGAAGATGCATGCACATATCGACTTTTTGCACCTAAAATATCGATTTTGAGCATGTTTTGGGCCTGTATTTTGAAAATACTCTAATACGGAGTAGGCATGTACAGATCGCTTCGGGGACCCAAAAATATCGAATTTTCGGGTGTTTTGAGCCTGAATTTGAGATATAAACGGGTACAGAAGATGCATGCACATTTCGACTTTTTGCACCTAAAATATCGATTTTGAGCATGTTTTGAGTCTGTATCTTGAAAACATTCTAGCAAGAAGTAGGCATGTACAGATTGCTTGTGGGACCCAAAAATATCGAATTTTCGAGTGTTTTGAACCTGAATTTGGGATATAGACGGGTACAGAAGATCCATACACATATTGACTTTGGGCAGCTAAAATATCGATTTTCTGCATGTTTTAGGCCTGTATTTTTGAAAATACTCTAACACGGAGTATGCATGTACACATTGCTTTTGGGACCCAAAAATATCGATTATTCGGGTGTTTTGAGTCTGAATTTGAGATGAAAACGGGTACAGAAGATGCATGCACATATCGACTTTGGGCAACCAAAATATCGATTTTGAGCGTGTTTTGGGCCTGTATTTTTAAAATACTCTAACACTGAGTAGACACGTACAGATCGCTTCTGGAACCCAAATAAATCGAATTTTAGGGTGTTCTGAGCCTGAATTTGAGATATGAACGGATACAGAAGATGAATGCACATATCGACTTTGGGCACCTAAAATATCGATTTTGAGCATGTTTTGGGCCTGTATTTTGAAAATACTATAGCACGGTGTAGACATGTACAGATCGCTTCTGGGACACAAAAATATCGATTTTTTGGGTGTTTTGAGCCTGAATTTGAGATATAAACGGGTACAGAAGATGCATGCACATATCGACTTTGGCACCCAAAATATCGATTTTTCGTATGTTTTGGGCGTATATTTTTAAAATATTCTAGCACTGAGTAGGCATGTACAGATCGCTTCTGGGACCCAAAAATATCGAATTTTCGGGGGTTTTGAGCCAAAATTTGGGATATAACCGGGTACAGAGGATGCATGCACATATCGACTTTTTGCACCTAAAATATCGATTTTAAGCATGTTTTGGGTCTGTATCTTGAAAACATTCTACAAAGGAATAGGCATGTACAGATCGCTTCTGGGACACAAAAATACCGAATTTTCTGGTGTTTTGAACCTGAATTTGGGATATAGACGGGTACAGAATATGCATACACATATTGACTTTGGGCACCTAAAATATAGATTTAAAGCATGTTTTGGGACTGTATTTTGAAAATACATTAACACGGAGTAGGCATGTACAGATCGCTTCTGGGACCCAAAAATATCGACTTTTCAAGTGATTTGAACATGAATTTGGGATATAGACGGGTACAGAAGATGCATACACATATTGACTTTGGGAAGCTAAAATATCGATTTTCAGCATGTTTTAGGCATGTATTTTGAAAATACTCTAACACGGAGTATGCATGTACAGATCGCTTCTGGGACACAAAAATATCGATTTTTTGGGTGTTTTGAGCCTGAATTTGAGATATAAACGGGTACAGAAGATGCATGCACATATCGACTTTTTGCACTTAAAATATCGATTTTGAGCATGTTTTGGGTCTGTAGCTTGAAAACATTCTAGCAAGAAGTAGGCATATACAGATTGCTTCTGGGACCCAAAAATATCGAATTTTCGAGTGATTTGAACATGAATTTGGGATATAGACGGGTAAAGAAGATGCATACACAAATTGACTTTGGGAAGCTAAAATATCGATTTTCAGCATGTTTTGGGCCTGTATTTTGAAAATACTCTAACACGGAGTATGCATGTACACATTGCTTTTGGGACCCAAAAATATCGATTTTTTGGGTGTTTTGAGCCTGAATTTGAGATATAAACGGGTTCAGAAGATGCATGCACATATCGACTTTGGACACCTAAAATATCGATTTTTAGCATGTTTTAAGCCTGTATTTTAAAAACATTCTAGCACTGAGTAGGCATGTGCAGATTCCTTAAGGGACCCAACAAAATTGAATTTTCGGAGTTTTGAGTCTGAATTTGAGATATAAACGGGTACAGAAGATCCATGCACATATCGACTTTTTGCACTTAAAATATCGATTTTTAACATGGTTTGGGTCTGTATCTTGAAAACATTCTAGCAAGGAGTAGGCATGTACAGATCGCTTCTGGGACCCAAAAATTCCGAATTTTCTGGTGTTTTTAACCTGAATTAGGGATATACACGTGTACAGAAGATGCATACACATTTTGACAATGGGCACATAAAATATCGATTTTCAGCATGTTTTGGGCCTGTATTTTCAAAACACTCTAACACAGAGTGTGCACGTACAGATCGCTTCTGGGACCCAAATATATTGAATTTTCGGGTGTTTTGAGCCTGAATTTGAGATATAAACGGGTACAGATGATGCATTCAGATATCGACTTTGGGCACCTAAAATATCGATTTTTAGCATGTTTTGGGCCTGTATTTTAAAAATACTCTTACACGGATTAGACATGTACAGATCGCTTTTGTGACGCAAAAATATCGAATTTTCGGGTGTTTTGACCCTGAATTTGAGATATAAACGGGTACAGAAGATGAATACACATATCGACTTTGGACACCTAAAATATCGATTTTGAGCATGTTTTGGGTCTGTATCTTGAAAATATTCTAGCAAGGAGTAGGCATGTACAGATCGCTTCTGGGACACAAATATATCGAATTTTTGGGTGTTTTGAACCTGAATTTGGGATATAGACGGATACAGAAGATGCATGCACATATCGACTTTGGTACCCAAAATATTGATTTTTAGTATGTTTTTTTTAGCGTAAAATTTGAAAATATTCTAGCATTGAGTAGGCATGAACAGATCGCTTCTGGCACCCAAAAATATCGAATTTTCGGGTATTTTGAGCCTGAATTTGTGATATAAACGGATACAGATGATGCATGTACATATCGACTTTGGGCACCTAAAATATCGATTTTGAGCATGTTTTGGGCCGGTATTTTGAAAATACTCTAACACGGAGTAGGCATGTACAGATCGTTTCTGGGACACAAAAATATCGATTTTTCGGGTGTTTTGAGCCTGAATTTGAGATATAAACGGGTACAGAAGATGCATGCACATTTCGACTTTTTGCACCTAAAATATCGATTTTGAGCATGTGTTGGGTCTGTATCTTGAAAACATTCTAGCAAGAAGTAGGCATGTACAGATTGCTTCTGGGACCCACAAATATCGAATTTTCGAGTGTTTTGAACCTAAATTTGGGATATAGACGGATACAGAAGATGCATACACATATTGACTTTGGGAAGCTAAAATATCGATTTTCAGCATGTTTTAGGCCTGTATTTATAAAATACTCTAACACGGAGTATGCATGTACACATTGCTTTTGGGACCCAAAAATATCGAATATTCGGGTGTTTTGAGTCTGGATTTTAGATATAAACGGGTACAGAAGATGCAGGCACATATCGACCTTGTGCACCCAAAATATCGATTTTGAGCATGTTTTGGGCCTGTATTTTTAAAATACTCTAACACTGAGTAGACAAGTACAGATCGCTTCTGGAACCCAAATAAATCGAATTTTAGGGTGTTCTGAGCCTGAATTTGAGATATGAACGGGTACAGAAGATGCATGCACATATCGACTTTGGGCACCTAAAATATCGATTTTGAGCATGTTTTGGGCCTGTAATTTGAAAATACTATAGGTAGGTGTAGACATGTACAGATCGCTTAAGGGACACAAAAATATCGTTTTTTTGGGTGTTTTGAGCCTGAATTTGAGATATAAACGGGTACAGAAGATGCATGCACATATCGACTTTGGCACCCAAAATATCGATTTTTAGTATGTTTTCGGCGTATAATTTGAAAACATTCTCGCACTGAGTAGGCATGTGCAGATTGCTTAAGGGACCCAAAAATATCGAATTTTCGGATTTTTGAGCCTGAATTTGGGATATAAACGGGTACAGAAGATACATGCACATATCGACTTTTTGCCCTTAAAATATCGATTTTGAGCATGTTTTTGGTCTGTATCTTGAAAACATTCTAGCAAGGAGTAAGCATGTACAGATCACTTTTGGGACCCAAAAATATCGAATTTTCGGGTGTTTTGAACTTGAATTAGGGATATACACGTGTACAGAAGATGCTTACACAAATTGACTTTGGGCACATAAAATATCGATTTTCAGCATGTTTTGGGCCTGTATTTTAAAAACACTCTAACACGGAGTATGCACGTACAGATTGCTTCTGGGAACCAAAAATATGGAATTTTCGGGTGTTTTGAGCCTGAATTTGAGATATAAACGGGTACAGAAGATGCATGTACATATCGACTTTGGGCACCTAAAATATCGATTTTTAGCATGTTTTGGGCCTGTATTTTAAAAATACTCTAACACGGTGTAGACATGTACAGATCGCTTCTGGGACCCTAAAATATCGAATTTTCGGGTGTTTTGAGCCTGAATTTGAGATATAAACGGGTACAGAAGATGCATTCACTTATCGACTTTGGACACCTAAAATATCGATTTTTAGCATGTTTTAAGCCTGTATTTTAAAAACATTCTAGCACTGAGTAGGCATGTGCAGATTGCTTAAGGGACCCAAAAATATCGAATTTTCGGAGTTTTGAGCCTGAATTTGAGATATAAACGGGTACAGAAGATGCATGCACATATTGACTTTTTGCCCTTAAAATATCGATTTTGAGCATGTTTTAGGTCTGTATCTTGAAAACATTCTAGCAAGGAGTAGGCATGTACAGATCGCTTTTGGGACCCAAAAATATCGAATTTTCGGGTGTTTTGAACTTGAATTAGGGATATACACGTGTACAGAAGATGCTTACACAAATTGACTTTGGGCACATAAAATATCGATTTTCAGCATGTTTTGGGCCTGTATTTTAAAAACACTCTAACACGGAGTATGCACGTACAGATTGCTTCTGGGAACCAAAAATATGGAATTTTCGGGTGTTTTGAGCCTGAATTTGAGATATAAACGGGTACAGAAGATGCATGCACATATCGACTTTGGGCACCTAAAATATCGATTTTAAGCATGTTTTGAGCCTGTATTTTAAAAATACTCTAACACGGTGTAGACATGTACAGATCGCTTCTGGGACCCTAAAATATCGAATTTTCGGGGGTTTTGAGCCTGAATTTGGGATATAACCGGGTACAGAGGATGCATGCACATAACGACTTTTTGCACCTAAAATATCGATTTTAATCATGTTTTGGGTCTGTATCTTGAAAAAATTCTAGCAAGGAGTAAGCATGTACATATCGCTTCTGGGATCCAAAAATACCGAATTTTCTGGTGTTTTGAACCTGAATTTGGGAAATAGACGGGTACAGAAGATGCATACACATATTGACTTTGGGCACCTAAAATATAGATTTTCAGCTTGTTTTGGGCCTGTATTTTGAAAATACAGTAACACGGAGTAGGCATGTACAGATCGCTTCTGGGACCCAAAAATATCGAATTTTCGGGTGTTCTGAGCCTGAATTTGAGATATGAACGGGTACAGTAGATGCATGCACATATCGACTTTGGGCACCTAAAATATCGATTTTGACCTTGTTTTGAGCCTGTATTTTGAAAATACTATAGCACGGTGTAGACATGTACAGATCGCTTAAGTGACACAAAAATATCGTTTTTTTGGGCGTTTTGAGCCTGAATTTGAGATATAAACGGGTACAGAAGATGCATGCACATGTCGACTTTGGCACCCAAAATATAGATTTTTAGTATGTTTTCGTCGTATAATTTGAAAATATTCTAGCACTGAGTAGGCATGTACAGATCGCTTCTGGGACCCAAAAATATCGAATTTTAGGGGGTTTTGAGCCAGAATTTGGGAGATAACCGGGTACAGAGGATGCATGCACATATCGACTTTTTGCACCTAAAATATCGATTTTGAGCATATTTTGGGCCTGTATTTTGAAAATACATTAACACGGAGTAGGCATGTAAAGATCGTTTCTGGGACCCAAAAATATCGAATTTTCTGGAGTTTTGAACCTGAATTAGGGATATACACGTGTACAGAAGATGCATACACATTTTGACTTTGGGCACATAAAATATCGATTTACAGCATGTTTTGGCCCTGTATTTTAAAAACACTCTAACACGGAGCGTGCACGTACAGATCGCTTCTGGGACCCAAAAATATTGAATTTTCGGGTGTTTTGAGCCTGAATTTGAGATATAAACGGGTACAGATGATGCATGCACATATCGACTTTGGGCACCTAAAATATCTATTTTTAGCATGTTTTGGTCCTGCATTTTAAAAATATTCTAACACGGAGTAGACATGTACAGATCGCTTTTGGGACCCAAAAATGATGAATTTTAGGGTGTTTTGAGCCTGAATTTGAGATATAAACGGGTACAGAAGATGCATGCACATGTCGACTTTGGGCACCTAAAATATCGATTTTGAGCATGTTTTGGGCCTGTATTTTGAAAATACTCTAACACGGAGTAGGCATGTAAAGATGGCTTCGTGGACCCAAAAATATCGAATTTTCGGGTGTTTTGAGCCTGAATTTGAGATATAAACGGGTACAGAAGATGCATGCAATGTTCGATTTTTTGCACCTAAAATATTGATTTTGAGCATGTTTTGGGGCTGTATCTTGAAAACATTCTAGCAAGAAGTAGGCATGTATGTACAGATTGCTTCTGGGACCCAAAAATATCGAATTTTCGAGTGTTTTGAACCTGAATTTGGGATATAGACGGGTACAGAAGATGCATACACATATTGACTTTGGGCAGCTAAAATATCGATTTTCAGCATGTTTTAGGCCTGTATTTTGAAAATACTCTAACACGGAGTATGCATGTACACATTGCTTTTGGGACCCAAAAATATCGAATATTTGGGTGTTTTGAGTCTGAATTTGAGATATAAACGGGTACAGAAGATGCATACACATATCGACTTTGGGCACCCAAAATATCGATTTTGAGCATGTTTTGGGCCTGTATTTTTAAAATACTCTAACACTGAGTAGACACGTACAGATCGCTTCTGGAACCCAAATAAATCGAATTTTAGGGTGTTCTGAGCCTGAATTTGAGATATAAACGGGTACAGAAGATGCATGCACTTATCGACTTTGGACACCTAAAATATCGATTTATAGCATGTTTTGGGTCTGTATCTTGAAAAAATTCTAGCAAGGAGTAAGCATGTACAGATCGCTTCTGGGATCCAAAAATACCGAATTTTCTGGTGTTTTGAACCTGAATTTGGGAAATAGACGGGTACAGAAGATGCATAAACATATTGACTTTGGGCACCTAAAATATAGATTTTCAGCTTGTTTTGGGCCTGTATTTTGAAAATACATTAACACGGAGTAGGCATGTACAGATCGTTTCTGGGACCCAAAAATATCGAATTTTCTGGAGTTTTGAAACTGAATTAGGGATATACACGTGTACAGAAGATGCATACACATTTTGACTTTGGGCACATAAAATATCGATTTACAGCATGTTTTGGCCCTGTATTTTAAAAACACTCTAACACGGAGCGTGCACGTACAGATCGCTTCTGGGACCCAAAAATATTGAATTTTCGGGTGTTTTGAGCCTGAATTTGAGATATAAACGGGTACAGATGATGCATGCACATATCGACTTTGGGCACCTAAAATATCTATTTTTAGCATGTTTTGGTCCTGCATTTTAAAAATATTCTAACACGGAGTAGACATGTACAGATCGCTTTTGGGACCCAAAAATGATGAATTTTAGGGTGTTTTGAGCCTGAATTTGAGATATAAACGGGTACAGAAGATGCATGCACATATCGACTTTGGGCACCTAAAATATCGATTTTGAGCATGTTTTGGGCCTGTATTTTGAAAATACTCTAACACGGAGTAGGCATGTAAAGATGGCTTCGTGGACCCAAAAATATCGAATTTTCGGGTGTTTTGAGCCTGAATTTGAGATATAAACGGGTACAGAAGATGCATGCAATGTTCGATTTTTTGCACCTAAAATATTGATTTTGAGCATGTTTTGGGGCTGTATCTTGAAAACATTCTAGCAAGAAGTAGGCATGTATGTACAGATTGCTTCTGGGACCCAAAAATATCGAATTTTCGAGTGTTTTGAACCTGAATTTGGGATATAGACGGGTACAGAAGATGCATACACATATTGACTTTGGGCAGCTAAAATATCGATTTTCAGCATGTTTTAGGCCTGTATTTTGAAAATACTCTAACACGGAGTATGCATGTACACATTGCTTTTGGGACCCAAAAATATCGAATATTTGGGTGTTTTGAGTCTGAATTTGAGATATAAACGGGTACAGAAGATGCATACACATATCGACTTTGGGCACCCAAAATATCGATTTTGAGCATGTTTTGGGCCTGTATTTTTAAAATACTCTAACACTGAGTAGACACGTACAGATCGCTTCTGGAACCCAAATAAATCGAATTTTAGGGTGTTCTGAGCCTGAATTTGAGATATAAACGGGTACAGAAGATGCATGCACTTATCGACTTTGGACACCTAAAATATCGATTTATAGCATGTTTTGGGTCTGTATCTTGAAAAAATTCTAGCAAGGAGTAAGCATGTACAGATCGCTTCTGGGATCCAAAAATACCGAATTTTCTGGTGTTTTGAACCTGAATTTGGGAAATAGACGGGTACAGAAGATGCATAAACATATTGACTTTGGGCACCTAAAATATAGATTTTCAGCTTGTTTTGGGCCTGTATTTTGAAAATACATTAACACGGAGTAGGCATGTACAGATCGCTTCTGGGACCCAAAAACATCGAATTTTCTGGTGTTTTGAACCAGAATTAGGGATATACACGTGTACAGAAGATGCATACACATTTTGACTTTGGACACATAAAATATCGATTTACAGCATGTTTTGGCCTTGTATTTTAAAAACACTCTAACACGGAGTGTGCACGTACAGATCGCTTCTGGGGCCCAAAAATATTGAATTTTCGGGTGTTTTGAGCCTGAATTTGAGATATAAACGGGTACAGATGATGCTTGCACATATCGACTTTGAGCACCTAAAATATCGATTTTTAGCATGTTTTGGGCCTGCATTTTAAAAATATTCTAACACGGAGTAGACATGTACAGATCGCTTTTGGGACAAAAAAATGATGAATTTTCGGGTGTTTTGAGCCTGAATTTGAGATATAAACGGGTACAGAAGATGCATGCACATATCGACTTTGGGCACCTAAAATATCGATTTTGATCATGTTTTGGGCCTGTATTTTGAAAACACTCTAACACGGAGTATGCATGTACACATTGCTTTTTGGACCCAAAAATATCGAATATTCGGGTGTTTTGAGTCTGAATTTGAGATATAAACGGGTACAGAAGATGCATGCACATATCGACTTTGGGCACCCAAAATATCGATTTTGAGCATGTTTTGGGCCTGTATTTTTAAAATACTCTAACACTGAGTAGACACATACAGATCGCTTCTGGAACCCAAATAAATCGAATTTTAGGGTGCTCTGAGCCTGAATTTGAGATATGAACGGGTTCTGAAGATGCATGCACATATCGACTTTGGGCACCTAAAATATCGATTTTGAGCATGTTTTGGGCCTGTATTTTGAAAATACTCTAACACGGAGTAGGCATGTAAAGATGGCTTCGTGGACCCAAAAATATCGAATTTTCGGGTGTTTTGAGCCTGAATTTGAGATATAAACGGGTACAGAAGATGCATGCAATGTTCGATTTTTTGCACCTAAAATATTGATATTGAGCATGTTTTGGGGCTGTATCTTGAAAACATTCTAGCAAGAAGTAGGCATGTATGTACAGATTGCTTCTGGGACCCAAAAATATCGAATTTTCGAGTGTTTTGAACCTGAATTTGGGATATAGACGGGTACAGAAGATGCATACACATATTGACTTTGGGCAGCTAAAATATCGATTTTCAGCATGTTTTAGGCCTGTATTTTGAAAATACTCTAACACGGAGTATGCATGTACACATTGCTTTTGGGACCCAAAAATATCGAATATTTGGGTGTTTTGAGTCTGAATTTGAGATATAAACGGGTACAGAAGATGCATACACATATCGACTTTGGGCACCCAAAATATCGATTTTGAGCATGTTTTGGGCCTGTATTTTTAAAATACTCTAACACTGAGTAGACACGTACAGATCGCTTCTGGAACCCAAATAAATCGAATTTTAGGGTGTTCTGAGCCTGAATTTGAGATATAAACGGGTACAGAAGATGCATGCACTTATCGACTTTGGACACCTAAAATATCGATTTATAGCATGTTTTGGGTCTGTATCTTGAAAAAATTCTAGCAAGGAGTAAGCATGTACAGATCGCTTCTGGGATCCAAAAATACCGAATTTTCTGGTGTTTTGAACCTGAATTTGGGAAATAGACGGGTACAGAAGATGCATAAACATATTGACTTTGGGCACCTAAAATATAGATTTTCAGCTTGTTTTGGGCCTGTATTTTGAAAATACATTAACACGGAGTAGGCATGTACAGATCGCTTCTGGGACCCAAAAACATCGAATTTTCTGGTGTTTTGAACCAGAATTAGGGATATACACGTGTACAGAAGATGCATACACATTTTGACTTTGGACACATAAAATATCGATTTACAGCATGTTTTGGCCTTGTATTTTAAAAACACTCTAACACGGAGTGTGCACGTACAGATCGCTTCTGGGGCCCAAAAATATTGAATTTTCGGGTGTTTTGAGCCTGAATTTGAGATATAAACGGGTACAGATGATGCTTGCACATATCGACTTTGAGCACCTAAAATATCGATTTTTAGCATGTTTTGGGCCTGCATTTTAAAAATATTCTAACACGGAGTAGACATGTACAGATCGCTTTTGGGACAAAAAAATGATGAATTTTCGGGTGTTTTGAGCCTGAATTTGAGATATAAACGGGTACAGAAGATGCATGCACATATCGACTTTGGGCACCTAAAATATCGATTTTGATCATGTTTTGGGCCTGTATTTTGAAAACACTCTAACACGGAGTATGCATGTACACATTGCTTTTTGGACCCAAAAATATCGAATATTCGGGTGTTTTGAGTCTGAATTTGAGATATAAACGGGTACAGAAGATGCATGCACATATCGACTTTGGGCACCCAAAATATCGATTTTGAGCATGTTTTGGGCCTGTATTTTTAAAATACTCTAACACTGAGTAGACACATACAGATCGCTTCTGGAACCCAAATAAATCGAATTTTAGGGTGCTCTGAGCCTGAATTTGAGATATGAACGGGTTCTGAAGATGCATGCACATATCGACTTTGGGCACCTAAAATATCGATTTTGAGCATGTTTTGGGCCTGTATTTTGAAAATACTCTAACACGGCGTAGACATGTACAAATCGCTTCTGGGACACATAAATATCGATTTTTTTGGGTGTTTTGAGCCTGAATTTGAGATATAAACGGGTACAGAAGATGCATGCACATATCGACTTTGGCACCCAAAATATCGATTTTTAGTATGTTTTGGGTCTGTATCTTGAAAAAATTCTAGCAAGGAGTAGGCATGTACAGATCGCTTCTGGGACCCAAAAATACCGAATTTTCTGGTGTTTTGTACATGAATTTGGGATATAGACGGGTACAGAAGATGCATACTCATATTGACTTTGGGCACCTAATATATAGATTTTCAGCATGTTTTGGGCCTGTATTTTGAAAATACATTAACACGGAGTAGGCATGTACAGATCGCTTCTGGGTCCCAAAAATATCGAATTTTCGGGTGTTTTGAGCCTGAATTTGTGATATAAACGGATACAGTAGATGCATGTACATATCGACTTAGGGCACCTAAAATATCGATTTTGAGCATGTTTTGGGCCGATATTTTGAAAATACTCTAACACGGAGTAGGCATGTACAGATCTTTTCTGGGACACAAAAATATCTATGTTTCGGGTGTTCTGAGCCTGAATTTGAGATATAAACGGGTACAGAAGATGCATGCACTTAACGACTTTGGACACATAAAATATCGATTTATAGCATGTTTTAAGCCTGTATTTTAAAAACATTCTAGCACTGAGTAGGCATGTGCAGATTGCTTAAGGGACCCAAAAATATCGAATTTTCGGAGTTTTGAGCCTGAATTTGAGATATAAACGGGTACAGAAGATGCATGCACATATCGACTTTTTGCACTTAAAATATCGATTTTGAGTATGTTTTTGGTCTGTATCTTGAAAACATTCTAACACGGAGTATGCACCTACAGATTGCTTCTGGGACCCAAAAATATGGAATTTTCGGGTGTTTTGAGCCTGAATTTGAGATATAAACGGGTACAGAAGATGCATGCACATATCGACTTTGGGCACCTAAAATATCGATTTTTAGCATGTTTTGGGCCTATATTTTAAAAATACTCTAACACGGAGTATGCACGTACAGATTGCTTCTGGGACCCAAAAATATGGAATTTTCGGGTGTTTTGAGCCTGAATTTGAGATATAAACGGGTACAGAAGATGCATGCACTTATCGACTTTGGACACCTAAAATATCGATTTATAGCATGTTTTTGGTCTGTATCTTGAAAACATTCTAGCAAGGAGTAGGCATGTACAGATCGCTTTTGGAACCCAAAAATATCGAATTTTCGGGTGTTTTGAACTTGAATTAGGAATATACACGTGTACAGAAGATGCTTACACATATTGAGTTTGGGCACTTAAAATATCGATTTTCAGCATGTTTTGGGCCTGTATTTTAAAAACACTCTAACACGGAGTATGCACGTACAGATCGCTTCTGGGACACAAAAATATCGATTTTTTGGGGTGTTTTGAGCCTGAATATGAGATATAAACGGGTACAGAAGATGCATGCACATATCGACTTTGGGCACCTAAAATATCGATTTTTAGCATGTCTTGGGTTTGTATCTTAAAAAATTCTATCAAGAAGTAGGCATGTACAGATCGCTTCTGGGACCCAAAAATATCGATTTTTCGGGTGTTTTGAACCTGAATTTGGGATATAGACGGATACAGAAAATGCATGAACATATCGACTTTGGGCACCTAAAATATCGATTTTCAGCATGTTTTAGGCCTGTAATTTGAAAATACTCTAACACGGAGTATGCATGTACACATTGCTTTTGGGACCCAAAAATATCGAATATTCGGGTGTTTTGAGTCTGAATTTGAGATATAAACGGGTACAGAAGATGCATGCACATATCGACTTTGGGCACCCAAAATATCGATTTTGAGCATGTTTTGGGCCTGTATTTTTAAAATACTCTAACACTGAGTAGACACGTACAGATCGCTTCTGGAACCCAAATAAATCGAATTTTAGGGTGTTCTGAGCCTGAATTTGAAATATGAACGGGTACAGAAGATGCATGCACATATCGACTTTGGGCACCTAAAATATCGATTTTGAGCATGTTTTGGGCCTGTATTTTGAAAATACTATAGCACGGCGTAGACATGTACAAATCGCTTCTGGGACACAAAAATATCGATTTTTTTGGGTGTTTTGAGCCTGAATTTGAGATATAAACGGGTACAGAAGATGCATGCACATATCGACTTTGGCACCCAAAATATCGATTTTTCGTATGTTTTGGGCGTTTAATTTGAAAATATTCTAGCACTGAGTAGGCATGTACAGATCGCTTCTGGGACCCAAAAATATCGAATTTTCGGGGGTTTTGAGCCAGAATTTGGGATATAACCGGGTACAGAGGATGCATGCACATATCGACTTTTTGCACCTAAAATATCGATTTTGAGCATGTTTTGGGTCTGTATCTTGAAAAAATTCTAGCAAGGAGTAGGCATGTACAGATCGCTTCTGGGACCCAAAAATACCGAATTTTCTGGTGTTTTGAACCTGAATTTGGGATATAGACGGGTACAGAAGATGCATACTCATATTGACTTTGGGCACCTAATATATAGATTTTCAGCATGTTTTGGGCCTGTATTTTGAAAATACATTAACACGGAGTAGGCATGTACAGATCGCTTCTGGGACCCAAAAATATCGAATTTTCGGGTGTTTTGAGCCTGAATTTGTGATATAAACGGATACAGAAGATGCATGTACATATCGACTTTGGACACCTAAAATATCGATTTATATCATATTTTAAGCCTGTATTTTAAAACATTCTAGCACTGAGTAGGCATGTGCAGATTGCTTTTGGGACCCAAAAATATCGAATTTTAGGGTGTTCTGAGCCTGAATTTGAAATATGAACGGGTACAGAAGATGCATGCACATATCGACTTTGGGCACATAAAATATCGATTTTGAGCATGTTTTGGGCCTGTATTTTGAAAATACTATAGCACGGCGTAGACATGTACAAATCGCTTCTGGGACACAAAAATATCGATTTTTTTGGGTGTTTTGAGCCTGAATTTGAGATATAAACGGGTACAGAAGATGCATGCACATATCGACTTTGGCACCCAAAATAACGATTTTTAGTATGTTTTGGGCGTATAATTTGAAAATATTCTAGCACTGAGTAGGCATGTACAGATCGCTTCTGGGACCCAAAAATATCGAATTTTCGGGGGTTTTGAGCCAGAATTTGGGATATAACCGGGTACAGAGGATGCATGCACATATCGACTTTTTGCACCTAAAATATCGATTTTGAGCATGTTTTGGGTCTGTATCTTCAAAACATCCTAGCAAGAAGTAGGCATGTACAGATTGCTTCTGGGACCCTAAAATATTGAATTTTCGAGTGTTTTGAACCTGAATTTGGGATATAGACGGGTACAGAAGATCCATACACATATTGACCTTAGGCAGCTAAAATATCGATTTTCTGCATGTTTTAGGCCTGTATTTTGAAAATACTCTAACACGGAGTATGCATGTACACATTGCTTTTGGGACCCAAAAATATCGAATATTCGGGTGTTTTGAGTCTGAATTTGAGATATAAACGGGTACAGAAGATGCATGCACATATCGACTTTGGGCACCCAAAATATCGATTTTGAGCATGTTTTGGGCCTGTATTTTTAAAATATTCTAACACTGAGTAGACACGTACAGATCGCTTCTGGAACCCAAATAAATCGAATTTTCGGTTGTTCTGAGCCTGAATTTGAGATATGAACGGATACAGAAGATGCATGCACATATCGACTTTGGGCTCCTAAAATATCGGTTTTGAGCATGTTTTGGGCCTGTATTTTGAAAATACTATAGCACGGTGTAGACATGTACAGATCGCTTCTGGGACACAAAAATATCGATTTTTTGGGTGTTTTGAGCCTGAATTTGAGATATAAACGGGTACAGAAGATGCATGCACATATCGACTTTGGCACCCAAAATATCGATTTTTAGTATGTTTTGGGCGTATATTTTGAAAATATTCTAGCACTGAGTAGGCATGTACAGATCGCTTCTGAGACCCAAAAATATCGAATTTTCGGGGGTTTTGAGCCAGAATTTGGGATATAACCGGGTACAGAGGATGCATGCACATATCGACTTTTTGCACCTAAAATATCGATTTTAAGCATGTTTTGGGTCTGTATCTTGAAAACATTCTACAAAGGAGTAGGCATGTACAGATCGCTTCTGGGACCCAAAAATACCGAATTTTCTGGTTTTTTGAACCTGAATTAGGGATATAGACGGGTACAGAAGATGCATACACATATTGACTTTGGGCACCTAAAATATAGATTTTCAGCATGTTTTGGGCCTGTATTTTGAAAATACATTAACACGGAGTAGGCATGTACAGATCGCTTCTGGAACCCAAAAATATCGACTTTTCGGGTGTTTTGAGCCTGAATTTGAGATATAAACGGGTACAGAAGATGCATGCACATATCGACTTTTCACACCTAAAATATCGATTTATAGCATGTTTTAAGCATGTATTTTAAAAACATTCTAGCACTGAGTAGGCATGTGCAGATCGCTTAAGGGACCCAAAAATATCGAATTTTCGGAGTTTTGAGCCTGAATTTGAGATATAAGAGGGTACAGAAGATGCATGCACATATCGACTTTTTGCACTTAAAATATCGATTTTGAGCATGTTTTGGGTCTGTATCTTAAAAACATTCTAGCAAGGAGTAGGCATGTACAGATCGCTTCTGGGACCCAAAAATATCGAATTTTCTGGTGTTTTGAACCAGAATTAGGGATATACACGGGTACAGAAGATGCATGCACATATCGACTTTGGGCAACCAAAATATCGATTTTTAGCATGTTTTGGGCCTGAATTTTTAAAATACTCTAACACTGAGTAGACACGTACAGATAGCTTCTGGGACCAAAAAAAATCGAATTTTCGGTTGTTCTGAGCCTGAATTTGAGATATGAACAGGTACAGAAGATGCATGCACATATCGACTTTGAGCACCCAAAATATCGATTTTTAGTATGTTTTCGGCGTATAATTTGAAAATATTCTAGCACTGAGTAGGCATGTACAGATCGCTTCTGGGACCCAAAAATATCGAATTTTCGGGTGTTCTGAGCCAGAAATTGGGATGTAACCGGGTACAGAGGATGCATGCACATATCGACTTTTTGCACCTAAAATATCGATTTTTAGCATGTTTTGGGTCTGTATCTTGAAAACATTCTAGCAAGAAGTAGGCATGTACAGATTGCTTCTGGGATACAAAAATATCGAATTTTCGAGTGATTTGAACCTGAATTTGGTATATAGACGGGTACAGAAGATGCATACACATATTGACTTTGGGAATCTAAAATATCGATTTTCAGCATGTTTTAGGCCTGTATTTTGAAAATACTCTAACACGGAGTATGCATGTACACATTGCTTTTGGGACCCAAAAATATCGATTTATTGGGTGTTTTGAGCCTGAATTTCAGATATAAACGGGTTCAGAAGATGCATGCACATATCGACTTTGGAAACCTAAAATATCGATTTATAGCATGTTTTAAGCCTGTATTTTAAAAACATTCTAGCACTGACTAGGCATGTGCAGATTGCTTAAGGGACCCAAAAATATCGAATTTTCGGAGTTTTGAGCCGGAATTTGAGATATAAACGGATACAGAAGATGCATGCACATATCGACTTTTTGCACTTAAAATATCGATTTTGAACATGTTTTGGGTCTGTATCTTGAAAATATTCTAGCAAGGAGTAGGCATGTACAGATCGTTACTGGGGCACAAAAATATCGATTTTTGGGGTGTTTTGAGACTGAATTTGAGATATAAACGGGTACAGAAGATGCATGCACATATCGACTTTTTGCACTTAAAATATCGATTTTTAACATGTTTTGGGTCTGTATCTTGAAAACATTCTAGCAAGGAGTAGGCATGTACAGATCGCTTCTGGGACCCAAAAACATTGAATTTTAGGGTGTTTTGAGCCTGAATTTGAGATATAAACGGGTACAGAAGATGCATGCACATATCGACTTTGAGCACCCATAATATCGATTTTGAGCATGTTTTGGGCCTGAATTTTTAAAATACTCTAACACTGAGTAGACACGAACATATCGCTTCTGGGACCCAAATAAATCGAATTTTCGGGTGTTCTGAGCCTGAATTTGAGATATGAACGGGTACAGAAGATGCATGCACATATCGACTTTGGTCACCTAAAACATCGATTTTGAGCATGTGTTGGGCCTGTATTTTAAAAATACTATAACACGGAGTAGACATGTACAGATCGCTAATGGGACACAAAAATATCGATTTTTTGGGTGTTTTGAGCCTGAATTTGAGATATAAACAGGTACAGAAGATGCATGCACATATCGACTTTTTGCACCTAAAATATCGATTTTGAGCATGTTTTGGGTCTGTATCATGAAAACTTTCTAGCAAGAAGTAGGCATGTACAGATTGCTTCTGGGACCCAAAAATATCGAATTTTCGAGTGTTTTGAACCTGAATTTGGGATATAGACGGGTACAGAAGATGCATACACATATTGACTTTGGGCAGCTAAAATATCGATTTTGAGCATGTTTTGGGCCTGTATTTTGAAAATACTCTAATACGGAGTAGGCATGTACAGATCGCTTCGGGGACCCAAAAATATCGAATTTTCGGGTGTTTTGAGCCTGAATTTGAGATATAAACGGGTACAGAAGATGCATGCACATTTCGACTTTTTGCACCTAAAATATCGATTTTGAGCATGTTTTGAGTCTGTATCTTGAAAACATTCTAGCAAGAAGTAGGCATGTACAGATTGCTTGTGGGACCCAAAAATATCGAATTTTCGAGTGTTTTGAACCTGAATTTGGGATATAGACGGGTACAGAAGATCCATACACATATTGACTTTGGGCAGCTAAAATATCGATTTTCTGCATGTTTTAGGCCTGTATTTTTGAAAATACTCTAACACGGAGTATGCATGTACACATTGCTTTTGGGACCCAAAAATATCGATTATTCGGGTGTTTTGAGTCTGAATTTGAGATGAAAACGGGTACAGAAGATGCATGCACATATCGACTTTGGGCAACCAAAATATCGATTTTGAGCGTGTTTTGGGCCTGTATTTTTAAAATACTCTAACACTGAGTAGACACGTACAGATCGCTTCTGGAACCCAAATAAATCGAATTTTAGGGTGTTCTGAGCCTGAATTTGAGATATGAACGGATACAGAAGATGAATGCACATATCGACTTTGGGCACCTAAAATATCGATTTTGAGCATGTTTTGGGCCTGTATTTTGAAAATACTATAGCACGGTGTAGACATGTACAGATCGCTTCTGGGACACAAAAATATCGATTTTTTGGGTGTTTTGAGCCTGAATTTGAGATATAAACGGGTACAGAAGATGCATGCACATATCGACTTTGGCACCCAAAATATCGATTTTTCGTATGTTTTGGGCGTATATTTTTAAAATATTCTAGCACTGAGTAGGCATGTACAGATCGCTTCTGGGACCCAAAAATATCGAATTTTCGGGGGTTTTGAGCCAAAATTTGGGATATAACCGGGTACAGAGGATGCATGCACATATCGACTTTTTGCACCTAAAATATCGATTTTAAGCATGTTTTGGGTCTGTATCTTGAAAACATTCTACAAAGGAATAGGCATGTACAGATCGCTTCTGGGACACAAAAATACCGAATTTTCTGGTGTTTTGAACCTGAATTTGGGATATAGACGGGTACAGAAGATGCATACACATATTGACTTTGGGCACCTAAAATATAGATTTTCAGCATGTTTTGGGACTGTATTTTGAAAATACATTAACACGGAGTAGGCATGTACAGATCGCTTCTGGGACCCAAAAATATCGACTTTTCAAGTGATTTGAACATGAATTTGGGATATAGACGGGTACAGAAGATGCATACACATATTGACTTTGGGAAGCTAAAATATCGATTTTCAGCATGTTTTAGGCCTGTATTTTGAAAATACTCTAACACGGAGTATGCATGTACAGATCGCTTCTGGGACACAAAAATATCGATTTTTTGGGTGTTTTGAGCCTGAATTTGAGATATAAACGGGTACAGAAGATGCATGCACATATCGACTTTTTGCACTTAAAATATCGATTTTGAGCATGTTTTGGGTCTGTAGCTTGAAAACATTCTAGCAAGAAGTAGGCATATACAGATTGCTTCTGGGACCCAAAAATATCGAATTTTCGAGTGATTTGAACATGAATTTGGGATATAGACGGGTAAAGAAGATGCATACACAAATTGACTTTGGGAAGCTAAAATATCGATTTTCAGCATGTTTTGGGCCTGTATTTTGAAAATACTCTAACACGGAGTATGCATGTACACATTGCTTTTGGGACCCAAAAATATCGATTTTTTGGGTGTTTTGAGCCTGAATTTGAGATATAACGGGTTCAGAAGATGCATGCACATATCGACTTTGGACACCTAAAATATCGATTTTTAGCATGTTTTAAGCCTGTATTTTAAAAACATTCTAGCACTGAGTAGGCATGTGCAGATTCCTTAAGGGACCCAACAAAATTGAATTTTCGGAGTTTTGAGTCTGAATTTGAGATATAAACGGGTACAGAAGATCCATGCACATATCGACTTTTTGCACTTAAAATATCGATTTTTAACATGGTTTGGGTCTGTATCTTGAAAACATTCTAGCAAGGAGTAGGCATGTACAGATCGCTTCTGGGACCCAAAAATACCGAATTTTCTGGTTTTTTTAATCTGAATTAGGGATATACACGTGTACAGAAGATGCATACACATTTTGACAATGGGCACATAAAATATCGATTTTCAGCATGTTTTGGGCCTGTATTTTCAAAACACTCTAACACAGAGTGTGCACGTACAGATCGCTTCTGGGACCCAAATATATTGAATTTTCGGGTGTTTTGAGCCTGAATTTGAGATATAAACGGGTACAGATGATGCATTCAGATATCGACTTTGGGCACCTAAAATATCGATTTTTAGCATGTTTTGGGCCTGTATTTTAAAAATACAACTTACACGGATTAGACATGTACAGATCGCTTTTGTGACGCAAAAATATCGAATTTTCGGGTGTTTTGACCCTGAATTTGAGATATAAACGGGTACAGAAGATGAATACACATATCGACTTTGGACACCTAAAATATCGATTTTGAGCATGTTTTGGGTCTGTATCTTGAAAATATTCTAGCAAGGAGTAGGCATGTACAGATCGCTTCTGGGACACAAAAATATCGAATTTTTGGGTGTTTTGAACCTGAATTTGGGATATAGACGGATACAGAAGATGCATGCACATATCGACTTTGGTACCCAAAATATTGATTTTTAGTATGTTTTTTTTAGCGTAAAATTTGAAAATATTCTAGCATTGAGTAGGCATGAACAGATCGCTTCTGGCACCCAAAAATATCGAATTTTCGGGTATTTTGAGCCTGAATTTGTGATATAAACGGATACAGATGATGCATGTACATATCGACTTTGGGCACCTAAAATATCGATTTTGAGCATGTTTTGGGCCGGTATTTTGAAAATACTCTAACACGGAGTAGGCATGTACAGATCGTTTCTGGGACACAAAAATATCGATTTTTCGGGTGTTTTGAGCCTGAATTTGAGATATAAACGGGTACAGAAGATGCATGCACATTTCGACTTTTTGCACCTAAAATATCGATTTTGAGCATGTGTTGGGTCTGTATCTTGAAAACATTCTAGCAAGAAGTAGGCATGTACAGATTGCTTCTGGGACCCACAAATATCGAATTTTCGAGTGTTTTGAACCTAAATTTGGGATATAGACGGATACAGAAGATGCATACACATATTGACTTTGGGAAGCTAAAATATCGATTTTCAGCATGTTTTAGGCCTGTATTTATAAAATACTCTAACACGGAGTATGCATGTACACATTGCTTTTGGGACCCAAAAATATCGAATATTCGGGTGTTTTGAGTCTGGATTTTAGATATAAACGGGTACAGAAGATGCAGGCACATATCGACCTTGTGCACCCAAAATATCGATTTTGAGCATGTTTTGGGCCTGTATTTTTAAAATACTCTAACACTGAGTAGACAAGTACAGATCGCTTCTGGAACCCAAATAAATCGAATTTTATGGTGTTCTGAGCCTGAATTTGAGATATGAACGGGTACAGAAGATGCATGCACATATCGACTTTGGGCACCTAAAATATCGATTTTGAGCATGTTTTGGGCCTGTAATTTGAAAATACTATAGGTAGGTGTAGACATGTACAGATCGCTTAAGGGACACAAAAATATCGTTTTTTTGGGTGTTTTGAGCCTGAATTTGAGATATAAACGGGTACAGAAGATGCATGCACATATCGACTTTGGCACCCAAAATATCGATTTTTAGTATGTTTTCGGCGTATAATTTGAAAACATTCTCGCACTGAGTAGGCATGTGCAGATTGCTTAAGGGACCCAAAAATATCGAATTTTCGGATTTTTGAGCCTGAATTTGGGATATAAACGGGTACAGAAGATACATGCACATATCGACTTTTTGCCCTTAAAATATCGATTTTGAGCATGTTTTTGGTCTGTATCTTGAAAACATTCTAGCAAGGAGTAAGCATGTACAGATCACTTTTGGGACCCAAAAATATCGAATTTTCGGGTGTTTTGAACTTGAATTAGGGATATACACGTGTACAGAAGATGCTTACACAAATTGACTTTGGGCACATAAAATATCGATTTTCAGCATGTTTTGGGCCTGTATTTTAAAAACACTCTAACACGGAGTATGCACGTACAGATTGCTTCTGGGAACCAAAAATATGGAATTTTCGGGTGTTTTGAGCCTGAATTTGAGATATAAACGGGTACAGAAGATGCATGTACATATCGACTTTGGGCACCTAAAATATCGATTTTTAGCATGTTTTGGGCCTGTATTTTGAAAATACTCTAACACGGTGTAGACATGTACAGATCGCTTCTGGGACCCTAAAATATCGAATTTTCGGGTGTTTTGAGCCTGAATTTGAGATATAAACGGGTACAGAAGATGCATTCACTTATCGACTTTGGACACCTAAAATATCGATTTTTAGCATGTTTTAAGCCTGTATTTTAAAAACATTCTAGCACTGAGTAGGCATGTGCAGATTGCTTAAGGGACCCAAAAATATCGAATTTTCGGAGTTTTGAGCCTGAATTTGAGATATAAACGGGTACAGAAGATGCATGCACATATTGACTTTTTGCCCTTAAAATATCGATTTTGAGCATGTTTTAGGTCTGTATCTTGAAAACATTCTAGCAAGGAGTAGGCATGTACAGATCGCTTTTGGGACCCAAAAATATCGAATTTTCGGGTGTTTTGAACTTGAATTAGGGATATACACGTGTACAGAAGATGCTTACACAAATTGACTTTGGGCACATAAAATATCGATTTTCAGCATGTTTTGGGCCTGTATTTTAAAAACACTCTAACACGGAGTATGCACGTACAGATTGCTTCTGGGAACCAAAAATATGGAATTTTCGGGTGTTTTGAGCCTGAATTTGAGATATAAACGGGTACAGAAGATGCATGCACATATCGACTTTGGGCACCTAAAATATCGATTTTAAGCATGTTTTGAGCCTGTATTTTAAAAATACTCTAACACGGTGTAGACATGTACAGATCGCTTCTGGGACCCTAAAATATCGAATTTTCGGGGGTTTTGAGCCAGAATTTGGGATATAACCGGGTACAGAGGATGCATGCACATAACGACTTTTTGCACCTAAAATATCGATTTTAATCATGTTTTGGGTCTGTATCTTGAAAAAATTCTAGCAAGGAGTAAGCATGTACATATCGCTTCTGGGATCCAAAAATACCGAATTTTCTGGTGTTTTGAACCTGAATTTGGGAAATAGACGGGTACAGAAGATGCATACACATATTGACTTTGGGCACCTAAAATATAGATTTTCAGCTTGTTTTGGGCCTGTATTTTGAAAATACAGTAACACGGAGTAGGCATGTACAGATCGCTTCTGGGACCCAAAAATATCGAATTTTCGGGTGTTCTGAGCCTGAATTTGAGATATGAACGGGTACAGTAGATGCATGCACATATCGACTTTGGGCACCTAAAATATCGATTTTGACCTTGTTTTGAGCCTGTATTTTGAAAATACTATAGCACGGTGTAGACATGTACAGATCGCTTAAGGGACAGAAAAATATCGTTTTTTGGGGCGTTTTGAGCCTGAATTTGAGATATAAACGGGTACAGAAGATGCATGCACATATCGACTTTGGCACCCAAAATATAGATTTTTAGGATGTTTTCGGCGTATAATTTGAAAATATTCTAGCACTGAGTAGGCATGTACAGATCGCTTCTGGGACCCAAAAATATCGAATTTTAGGGGGTTTTGAGCCAGAATTTGGGAGATAACCGGGTACAGAGGATGCATGCACATATCGACTTTTTGCACCTAAAATATCGATTTTGAGCATATTTTGGGCCTGTATTTTGAAAATACATTAACACGGAGTAGGCATGTAAAGATCGTTTCTGGGACCCAAAAATATCGAATTTTCTGGAGTTTTGAACCTGAATTAGGGATATACACGTGTACAGAAGATGCATACACATTTTGACTTTGGGCACATAAAATATCGATTTACAGCATGTTTTGGCCCTGTATTTTAAAAACACTCTAACACGGAGCGTGCACGTACAGATCGCTTCTGGGACCCAAAAATATTGAATTTTCGGGTGTTTTGAGCCTGAATTTGAGATATAAACGTGTACAGATGATGCATGCACATATCGACTTTGGGCACCTAAAATATCTATTTTTAGCATGTTTTGGTCCTGCATTTTAAAAATATTCTAACACGGAGTAGACATGTACAGATCGTTTTTGGGACCCAAAAATGATGAATTTTAGGGTGTTTTGAGCCTGAATTTGAGATATAAACGGGTACAGAAGATGCATGCACATATCGACTTTGGGCACCTAAAATATCGATTTTGAGCATGTTTTGGGCCTGTATTTTGAAAATACTCTAACACGGAGTAGGCATGTAAAGATGGCTTCGTGGACCCAAAAATATCGAATTTTCGGGTGTTTTGAGCCTGAATTTGAGATATAAACGGGTACAGAAGATGCATGCAATGTTCGATTTTTTGCACCTAAAATATTGATTTTGAGCATGTTTTGGGGCTGTATCTTGAAAACATTCTAGCAAGAAGTAGGCATGTATGTACAGATTGCTTCTGGGACCCAAAAATATCGAATTTTCGAGTGTTTTGAACCTGAATTTGGGATATAGACGGGTACAGAAGATGCATACACATATTGACTTTGGGCAGCTAAAATATCGATTTTCAGCATGTTTTAGGCCTGTATTTTGAAAATACTCTAACACGGAGTATGCATGTACACATTGCTTTTGGGACCCAAAAATATCGAATATTTGGGTGTTTTGAGTCTGAATTTGAGATATAAACGGGTACAGAAGATGCATACACATATCGACTTTGGGCACCCAAAATATCGATTTTGAGCATGTTTTGGGCCTGTATTTTTAAAATACTCTAACACTGAGTAGACACGTACAGATCGCTTCTGGAACCCAAATAAATCGAATTTTAGGGTGTTCTGAGCCTGAATTTGAGATATAAACGGGTACAGAAGATGCATGCACTTATCGACTTTGGACACCTAAAATATCGATTTATAGCATGTTTTGGGTCTGTATCTTGAAAAAATTCTAGCAAGGAGTAAGCATGTACAGATCGCTTCTGGGATCCAAAAATACCGAATTTTCTGGTGTTTTGAACCTGAATTTGGGAAATAGACGGGTACAGAAGATGCATAAACATATTGACTTTGGGCACCTAAAATATAGATTTTCAGCTTGTTTTGGGCCTGTATTTTGAAAATACATTAACACGGAGTAGGCATGTACAGATCGCTTCTGGGACCCAAAAACATCGAATTTTCTGGTGTTTTGAACCAGAATTAGGGATATACACGTGTACAGAAGATGCATACACATTTTGACTTTGGGCACATAAAATATCGATTTACAGCATGTTTTGGCCTTGTATTTTAAAAACACTCTAACACGGAGTGTGCACGTACAGATCGCTTTTGGGGCCCAAAAATATCGAATTTTCGGGTGTTTTGAGCCTGAATTTAAGATATAAACGGGTACAGAAGATGCATACACATATTGACTTTGAGCACCTAAAATATCGATTTTTAGCATGTTTTGGGCCTGCATTTTAAAAATATTCTAACACGGAGTAGACATGTACAGATCGCTTTTGGGACAAAAAAATGATGAATTTTCGGGTGTTTTGAGCCTGAATTTGAGATATAAACGGGTACAGAAGATGCATGCACATATCGACTTTGGGCACCTAAAATATCGATTTTGATCATGTTTTGGGCCTGTATTTTGAAAACACTCTAACACGGAGTATGCATGTACACATTGCTTTTTGGACCCAAAAATATCGAATATTCGGGTGTTTTGAGTCTGAATTTGAGATATAAACGGGTACAGAAGATGCATGCACATATCGACTTTGGGCACCCAAAATATCGATTTTGAGCATGTTTTGGGCCTGTATTTTTAAAATACTCTAACACTGAGTAGACACATACAGATCGCTTCTGGAACCCAAATAAATCGAATTTTAGGGTGCTCTGAGCCTGAATTTGAGATATGAACGGGTTCTGAAGATGCATGCACATATCGACTTTGGGCACCTAAAATATCGATTTTGAGCATGTTTTGGGCCTGTATTTTGAAAATACTCTAACACGGCGTAGACATGTACAAATCGCTTCTGGGACACATAAATATCGATTTTTTTGGGTGTTTTGAGCCTGAATTTGAGATATAAACGGGTACAGAAGATGCATGCACATATCGACTTTGGCACCCAAAATATCGATTTTTCGTATGTTTTGGGCGTTTAATTTGAAAATATTCTAGCACTGAGTAGGCATGTACAGATCGCTTCTGGGACCCAAAAATATCGAATTTTCGGGGGTTTTGAGCCAGAATTTGGGATATAACCGGGTACAGAGGATGCATGCACATATCGACTTTTTGCACCTAAAATATCGATTTTGAGCATGTTTTGGGTCTGTATCTTGAAAAAATTCTAGCAAGGAGTAGGCATGTACAGATCGCTTCTGGGACCCAAAAATACCGAATTTTCTGGTGTTTTGAACCTGAATTTGGGATATAGACGGGTACAGAAGATGCATACTCATATTGACTTTGGGCACCTAATATATAGATTTTCAGCATGTTTTGGGCCTGTATTTTGAAAATACATTAACACGGAGTAGGCATGTACAGATCGCTTCTGGGACCCAAAAATATCGAATTTTCGGGTGTTTTGAGCCTGAATTTGTGATATAAACGGATACAGAAGATGCATGTACATATCGACTTTGGACACCTAAAATATCGATTTATATCATATTTTAAGCCTGTATTTTAAAACATTCTAGCACTGAGTAGGCATGTGCAGATTGCTTTTGGGACCCAAAAATATCGAATTTTAGGGTGTTCTGAGCCTGAATTTGAAATATGAACGGGTACAGAAGATGCATGCACATATCGACTTTGGGCACATAAAATATCGATTTTGAGCATGTTTTGGGCCTGTATTTTGAAAATACTATAGCACGGCGTAGACATGTACAAATCGCTTCTGGGACACAAAAATATCGATTTTTTTGGGTGTTTTGAGCCTGAATTTGAGATATAAACGGGTACAGAAGATGCATGCACATATCGACTTTGGCACCCAAAATAACGATTTTTAGTATGTTTTGGGCGTATAATTTGAAAATATTCTAGCACTGAGTAGGCATGTACAGATCGCTTCTGGGACCCAAAAATATCGAATTTTCGGGGGTTTTGAGCCAGAATTTGGGATATAACCGGGTACAGAGGATGCATGCACATATCGACTTTTTGCACCTAAAATATCGATTTTGAGCATGTTTTGGGTCTGTATCTTCAAAACATCCTAGCAAGAAGTAGGCATGTACAGATTGCTTCTGGGACCCTAAAATATTGAATTTTCGAGTGTTTTGAACCTGAATTTGGGATATAGACGGGTACAGAAGATCCATACACATATTGACCTTAGGCAGCTAAAATATCGATTTTCTGCATGTTTTAGGCCTGTATTTTGAAAATACTCTAACACGGAGTATGCATGTACACATTGCTTTTGGGACCCAAAAATATCGAATATTCGGGTGTTTTGAGTCTGAATTTGAGATATAAACGGGTACAGAAGATGCATGCACATATCGACTTTGGGCACCCAAAATATCGATTTTGAGCATGTTTTGGGCCTGTATTTTTAAAATATTCTAACACTGAGTAGACACGTACAGATCGCTTCTGGAACCCAAATAAATCGAATTTTCGGTTGTTCTGAGCCTGAATTTGAGATATGAACGGATACAGAAGATGCATGCACATATCGACTTTGGGCTCCTAAAATATCGGTTTTGAGCATGTTTTGGGCCTGTATTTTGAAAATACTATAGCACGGTGTAGACATGTACAGATCGCTTCTGGGACACAAAAATATCGATTTTTTGGGTGTTTTGAGCCTGAATTTGAGATATAAACGGGTACAGAAGATGCATGCACATATCGACTTTGGCACCCAAAATATCGATTTTTAGTATGTTTTGGGCGTATATTTTGAAAATATTCTAGCACTGAGTAGGCATGTACAGATCGCTTCTGAGACCCAAAAATATCGAATTTTCGGGGGTTTTGAGCCAGAATTTGGGATATAACCGGGTACAGAGGATGCATGCACATATCGACTTTTTGCACCTAAAATATCGATTTTAAGCATGTTTTGGGTCTGTATCTTGAAAACATTCTACAAAGGAGTAGGCATGTACAGATCGCTTCTGGGACCCAAAAATACCGAATTTTCTGGTTTTTTGAACCTGAATTAGGGATATAGACGGGTACAGAAGATGCATACACATATTGACTTTGGGCACCTAAAATATAGATTTTCAGCATGTTTTGGGCCTGTATTTTGAAAATACATTAACACGGAGTAGGCATGTACAGATCGCTTCTGGAACCCAAAAATATCGACTTTTCGGGTGTTTTGAGCCTGAATTTGAGATATAAACGGGTACAGAAGATGCATGCACATATCGACTTTTCACACCTAAAATATCGATTTATAGCATGTTTTAAGCATGTATTTTAAAAACATTCTAGCACTGAGTAGGCATGTGCAGATCGCTTAAGGGACCCAAAAATATCGAATTTTCGGAGTTTTGAGCCTGAATTTGAGATATAAGAGGGTACAGAAGATGCATGCACATATCGACTTTTTGCACTTAAAATATCGATTTTGAGCATGTTTTGGGTCTGTATCTTAAAAACATTCTAGCAAGGAGTAGGCATGTACAGATCGCTTCTGGGACCCAAAAATATCGAATTTTCTGGTGTTTTGAACCAGAATTAGGGATATACACGGGTACAGAAGATGCATGCACATATCGACTTTGGGCAACCAAAATATCGATTTTTAGCATGTTTTGGGCCTGAATTTTTAAAATACTCTAACACTGAGTAGACACGTACAGATAGTTTCTGGGACCAAAAAAAATCGAATTTTCGGTTGTTCTGAGCCTGAATTTGAGATATGAACAGGTACAGAAGATGCATGCACATATCGACTTTGAGCACCCAAAATATCGATTTTTAGTATGTTTTCGGCGTATAATTTGAAAATATTCTAGCACTGAGTAGGCATGTACAGATCGCTTCTGGGACCCAAAAATATCGAATTTTCGGGTGTTCTGAGCCAGAAATTGGGATGTAACCGGGTACAGAGGATGCATGCACATATCGACTTTTTGCACCTAAAATATCGATTTTTAGCATGTTTTGGGTCTGTATCTTGAAAACATTCTAGCAAGAAGTAGGCATGTACAGATTGCTTCTGGGATACAAAAATATCGAATTTTCGAGTGATTTGAACCTGAATTTGGTATATAGACGGGTACAGAAGATGCATACACATATTGACTTTGGGAATCTAAAATATCGATTTTCAGCATGTTTTAGGCCTGTATTTTGAAAATACTCTAACACGGAGTATGCATGTACACATTGCTTTTGGGACCCAAAAATATCGATTTATTGGGTGTTTTGAGCCTGAATTTCAGATATAAACGGGTTCAGAAGATGCATGCACATATCGACTTTGGAAACCTAAAATATCGATTTATAGCATGTTTTAAGCCTGTATTTTAAAAACATTCTAGCACTGACTAGGCATGTGCAGATTGCTTAAGGGACCCAAAAATATCGAATTTTCGGAGTTTTGAGCCGGAATTTGAGATATAAACGGATACAGAAGATGCATGCACATATCGACTTTTTGCACTTAAAATATCGATTTTGAACATGTTTTGGGTCTGTATCTTGAAAATATTCTAGCAAGGAGTAGGCATGTACAGATCGTTACTGGGGCACAAAAATATCGATTTTTGGGGTGTTTTGAGACTGAATTTGAGATATAAACGGGTACAGAAGATGCATGCACATATCGACTTTTTGCACTTAAAATATCGATTTTTAACATGTTTTGGGTCTGTATCTTGAAAACATTCTAGCAAGGAGTAGGCATGTACAGATCGCTTCTGGGACCCAAAAACATTGAATTTTAGGGTGTTTTGAGCCTGAATTTGAGATATAAACGGGTACAGAAGATGCATGCACATATCGACTTTGAGCACCCATAATATCGATTTTGAGCATGTTTTGGGCCTGAATTTTTAAAATACTCTAACACTGAGTAGACACGAACATATCGCTTCTGGGACCCAAATAAATCGAATTTTCGGGTGTTCTGAGCCTGAATTTGAGATATGAACGGGTACAGAAGATGCATGCACATATCGACTTTGGTCACCTAAAACATCGATTTTGAGCATGTGTTGGGCCTGTATTTTAAAAATACTATAACACGGAGTAGACATGTACAGATCGCTAATGGGACACAAAAATATCGATTTTTTGGGTGTTTTGAGCCTGAATTTGAGATATAAACAGGTACAGAAGATGCATGCACATATCGACTTTTTGCACCTAAAATATCGATTTTGAGCATGTTTTGGGTCTGTATCATGAAAACTTTCTAGCAAGAAGTAGGCATGTACAGATTGCTTCTGGGACCCAAAAATATCGAATTTTCGAGTGTTTTGAACCTGAATTTGGGATATAGACGGGTACAGAAGATGCATACACATATTGACTTTGGGCAGCTAAAATATCGATTTTGAGCATGTTTTGGGCCTGTATTTTGAAAATACTCTAATACGGAGTAGGCATGTACAGATCGCTTCGGGGACCCAAAAATATCGAATTTTCGGGTGTTTTGAGCCTGAATTTGAGATATAAACGGGTACAGAAGATGCATGCACATTTCGACTTTTTGCACCTAAAATATCGATTTTGAGCATGTTTTGAGTCTGTATCTTGAAAACATTCTAGCAAGAAGTAGGCATGTACAGATTGCTTGTGGGACCCAAAAATATCGAATTTTCGAGTGTTTTGAACCTGAATTTGGGATATAGACGGGTACAGAAGATCCATACACATATTGACTTTGGGCAGCTAAAATATCGATTTTCTGCATGTTTTAGGCCTGTATTTTTGAAAATACTCTAACACGGAGTATGCATGTACACATTGCTTTTGGGACCCAAAAATATCGATTATTCGGGTGTTTTGAGTCTGAATTTGAGATGAAAACGGGTACAGAAGATGCATGCACATATCGACTTTGGGCAACCAAAATATCGATTTTGAGCGTGTTTTGGGCCTGTATTTTTAAAATACTCTAACACTGAGTAGACACGTACAGATCGCTTCTGGAACCCAAATAAATCGAATTTTAGGGTGTTCTGAGCCTGAATTTGAGATATGAACGGATACAGAAGATGAATGCACATATCGACTTTGGGCACCTAAAATATCGATTTTGAGCATGTTTTGGGCCTGTATTTTGAAAATACTATAGCACGGTGTAGACATGTACAGATCGCTTCTGGGACACAAAAATATCGATTTTTTGGGTGTTTTGAGCCTGAATTTGAGATATAAACGGGTACAGAAGATGCATGCACATATCGACTTTGGCACCCAAAATATCGATTTTTCGTATGTTTTGGGCGTATATTTTTAAAATATTCTAGCACTGAGTAGGCATGTACAGATCGCTTCTGGGACCCAAAAATATCGAATTTTCGGGGGTTTTGAGCCAAAATTTGGGATATAACCGGGTACAGAGGATGCATGCACATATCGACTTTTTGCACCTAAAATATCGATTTTAAGCATGTTTTGGGTCTGTATCTTGAAAACATTCTACAAAGGAATAGGCATGTACAGATCGCTTCTGGGACACAAAAATACCGAATTTTCTGGTGTTTTGAACCTGAATTTGGGATATAGACGGGTACAGAAGATGCATACACATATTGACTTTGGGCACCTAAAATATAGATTTTCAGCATGTTTTGGGACTGTATTTTGAAAATACATTAACACGGAGTAGGCATGTACAGATCGCTTCTGGGACCCAAAAATATCGACTTTTCAAGTGATTTGAACATGAATTTGGGATATAGACGGGTACAGAAGATGCATACACATATTGACTTTGGGAAGCTAAAATATCGATTTTCAGCATGTTTTAGGCCTGTATTTTGAAAATACTCTAACACGGAGTATGCATGTACAGATCGCTTCTGGGACACAAAAATATCGATTTTTTGGGTGTTTTGAGCCTGAATTTGAGATATAAACAGGTACAGAAGATGCATGCACATATCGACTTTTTGCACTTAAAATATCGATTTTGAGCATGTTTTGGGTCTGTAGCTTGAAAACATTCTAGCAAGAAGTAGGCATATACAGATTGCTTCTGGGACCCAAAAATATCGAATTTTCGAGTGATTTGAACATGAATTTGGGATATAGACGGGTAAAGAAGATGCATACACAAATTGACTTTGGGAAGCTAAAATATCGATTTTCAGCATGTTTTGGGCCTGTATTTTGAAAATACTCTAACACGGAGTATGCATGTACACATTGCTTTTGGGACCCAAAAATATCGATTTTTTGGGTGTTTTGAGCCTGAATTTGAGATATAAACGGGTTCAGAAGATGCATGCACATATCGACTTTGGACACCTAAAATATCGATTTTTAGCATGTTTTAAGCCTGTATTTTAAAAACATTCTAGCACTGAGTAGGCATGTGCAGATTCCTTAAGGGACCCAACAAAATTGAATTTTCGGAGTTTTGAGTCTGAATTTGAGATATAAACGGGTACAGAAGATCCATGCACATATCGACTTTTTGCACTTAAAATATCGATTTTTAACATGGTTTGGGTCTGTATCTTGAAAACATTCTAGCAAGGAGTAGGCATGTACAGATCGCTTCTGGGACCCAAAAATACCGAATTTTCTGGTGTTTTTAATCTGAATTAGGGATATACACGTGTACAGAAGATGCATACACATTTTGACAATGGGCACATAAAATATCGATTTTCAGCATGTTTTGGGCCTGTATTTTCAAAACACTCTAACACAGAGTGTGCACGTACAGATCGCTTCTGGGACCCAAATATATTGAATTTTCGGGTGTTTTGAGCCTGAATTTGAGATATAAACGGGTACAGATGATGCATTCAGATATCGACTTTGGGCACCTAAAATATCGATTTTTAGCATGTTTTGGGCCTGTATTTTAAAAATACTCTTACACGGATTAGACATGTACAGATCGCTTTTGTGACGCAAAAATATCGAATTTTTGGGTGTTTTGACCCTGAATTTGAGATATAAACGGGTACAGAAGATGAATACACATATCGACTTTGGACACCTAAAATATCGATTTTGAGCATGTTTTGGGTCTGTATCTTGAAAATATTCTAGCAAGGAGTAGGCATGTACAGATCGCTTCTGGGACACAAAAATATCGAATTTTTGGGTGTTTTGAACCTGAATTTGGGATATAGACGGATACAGAAGATGCATGCACATATCGACTTTGGTACCCAAAATATTGATTTTTAGTATGTTTTTTTTAGCGTAAAATTTGAAAATATTCTAGCATTGAGTAGGCATGAACAGATCGCTTCTGGCACCCAAAAATATCGAATTTTCGGGTATTTTGAGCCTGAATTTGTGATATAAACGGATACAGATGATGCATGTACATATCGACTTTGGGCACCTAAAATATCGATTTTGAGCATGTTTTGGGCCGGTATTTTGAAAATACTCTAACACGGAGTAGGCATGTACAGATCGTTTCTGGGACACAAAAATATCGATTTTTCGGGTGTTTTGAGCCTGAATTTGAGATATAAACGGGTACAGAAGATGCATGCACATTTCGACTTTTTGCACCTAAAATATCGATTTTGAGCATGTGTTGGGTCTGTATCTTGAAAACATTCTAGCAAGAAGTAGGCATGTACAGATTGCTTCTGGGACCCACAAATATCGAATTTTCGAGTGTTTTGAACCTAAATTTGGGATATAGACGGATACAGAAGATGCATACACATATTGACTTTGGGAAGCTAAAATATCGATTTTCAGCATGTTTTAGGCCTGTATTTATAAAATACTCTAACACGGAGTATGCATGTACACATTGCTTTTGGGACCCAAAAATATCGAATATTCGGGTGTTTTGAGTCTGGATTTTAGATATAAACGGGTACAGAAGATGCAGGCACATATCGACCTTGTGCACCCAAAATATCGATTTTGAGCATGTTTTGGGCCTGTATTTTTAAAATACTCTAACACTGAGTAGACAAGTACAGATCGCTTCTGGAACCCAAATAAATCGAATTTTATGGTGTTCTGAGCCTGAATTTGAGATATGAACGGGTACAGAAGATGCATGCACATATCGACTTTGGGCACCTAAAATATCGATTTTGAGCATGTTTTGGGCCTGTAATTTGAAAATACTATAGGTAGGTGTAGACATGTACAGATCGCTTAAGGGACACAAAAATATCGTTTTTTTGGGTGTTTTGAGCCTGAATTTGAGATATAAACGGGTACAGAAGATGCATGCACATATCGACTTTGGCACCCAAAATATCGATTTTTAGTATGTTTTCGGCGTATAATTTGAAAACATTCTCGCACTGAGTAGGCATGTGCAGATTGCTTAAGGGACCCAAAAATATCGAATTTTCGGATTTTTGAGCCTGAATTTGGGATATAAACGGGTACAGAAGATACATGCACATATCGACTTTTTGCCCTTAAAATATCGATTTTGAGCATGTTTTTGGTCTGTATCTTGAAAACATTCTAGCAAGGAGTAAGCATGTACAGATCACTTTTGGGACCCAAAAATATCGAATTTTCGGGTGTTTTGAACTTGAATTAGGGATATACACGTGTACAGAAGATGCTTACACAAATTGACTTTGGGCACATAAAATATCGATTTTCAGCATGTTTTGGGCCTGTATTTTAAAAACACTCTAACACGGAGTATGCACGTACAGATTGCTTCTGGGAACCAAAAATATGGAATTTTCGGGTGTTTTGAGCCTGAATTTGAGATATAAACGGGTACAGAAGATGCATGTACATATCGACTTTGGGCACCTAAAATATCGATTTTTAGCATGTTTTGGGCCTGTATTTTGAAAATACTCTAACACGGTGTAGACATGTACAGATCGCTTCTGGGACCCTAAAATATCGAATTTTCGGGTGTTTTGAGCCTGAATTTGAGATATAAACGGGTACAGAAGATGCATTCACTTATCGACTTTGGACACCTAAAATATCGATTTTTAGCATGTTTTAAGCCTGTATTTTAAAAACATTCTAGCACTGAGTAGGCATGTGCAGATTGCTTAAGGGACCCAAAAATATCGAATTTTCGGAGTTTTGAGCCTGAATTTGAGATATAAACGGGTACAGAAGATGCATGCACATATTGACTTTTTGCCCTTAAAATATCGATTTTGAGCATGTTTTAGGTCTGTATCTTGAAAACATTCTAGCAAGGAGTAGGCATGTACAGATCGCTTTTGGGACCCAAAAATATCGAATTTTCGGGTGTTTTGAACTTGAATTAGGGATATACACGTGTACAGAAGATGCTTACACAAATTGACTTTGGGCACATAAAATATCGATTTTCAGCATGTTTTGGGCCTGTATTTTAAAAACACTCTAACACGGAGTATGCACGTACAGATTGCTTCTGGGAACCAAAAATATGGAATTTTCGGGTGTTTTGAGCCTGAATTTGAGATATAAACGGGTACAGAAGATGCATGCACATATCGACTTTGGGCACCTAAAATATCGATTTTAAGCATGTTTTGAGCCTGTATTTTAAAAATACTCTAACACGGTGTAGACATGTACAGATCGCTTCTGGGACCCTAAAATATCGAATTTTCGGGGGTTTTGAGCCAGAATTTGGGATATAACCGGGTACAGAGGATGCATGCACATAACGACTTTTTGCACCTAAAATATCGATTTTAATCATGTTTTGGGTCTGTATCTTGAAAAAATTCTAGCAAGGAGTAAGCATGTACATATCGCTTCTGGGATCCAAAAATACCGAATTTTCTGGTGTTTTGAACCTGAATTTGGGAAATAGACGGGTACAGAAGATGCATACACATATTGACTTTGGGCACCTAAAATATAGATTTTCAGCTTGTTTTGGGCCTGTATTTTGAAAATACAGTAACACGGAGTAGGCATGTACAGATCGCTTCTGGGACCCAAAAATATCGAATTTTCGGGTGTTCTGAGCCTGAATTTGAGATATGAACGGGTACAGTAGATGCATGCACATATCGACTTTGGGCACCTAAAATATCGATTTTGACCTTGTTTTGAGCCTGTATTTTGAAAATACTATAGCACGGTGTAGACATGTACAGATCGCTTAAGGGACAGAAAAATATCGTTTTTTGGGGCGTTTTGAGCCTGAATTTGAGATATAAACGGGTACAGAAGATGCATGCACATATCGACTTTGGCACCCAAAATATAGATTTTTAGGATGTTTTCGGCGTATAATTTGAAAATATTCTAGCACTGAGTAGGCATGTACAGATCGCTTCTGGGACCCAAAAATATCGAATTTTAGGGGGTTTTGAGCCAGAATTTGGGAGATAACCGGGTACAGAGGATGCATGCACATATCGACTTTTTGCACCTAAAATATCGATTTTGAGCATATTTTGGGCCTGTATTTTGAAAATACATTAACACGGAGTAGGCATGTAAAGATCGTTTCTGGGACCCAAAAATATCGAATTTTCTGGAGTTTTGAACCTGAATTAGGGATATACACGTGTACAGAAGATGCATACACATTTTGACTTTGGGCACATAAAATATCGATTTACAGCATGTTTTGGCCCTGTATTTTAAAAACACTCTAACACGGAGCGTGCACGTACAGATCGCTTCTGGGACCCAAAAATATTGAATTTTCGGGTGTTTTGAGCCTGAATTTGAGATATAAACGTGTACAGATGATGCATGCACATATCGACTTTGGGCACCTAAAATATCTATTTTTAGCATGTTTTGGTCCTGCATTTTAAAAATATTCTAACACGGAGTAGACATGTACAGATCGTTTTTGGGACCCAAAAATGATGAATTTTAGGGTGTTTTGAGCCTGAATTTGAGATATAAACGGGTACAGAAGATGCATGCACATATCGACTTTGGGCACCTAAAATATCGATTTTGAGCATGTTTTGGGCCTGTATTTTGAAAATACTCTAACACGGAGTAGGCATGTAAAGATGGCTTCGTGGACCCAAAAATATCGAATTTTCGGGTGTTTTGAGCCTGAATTTGAGATACAAACGGGTACAGAAGATGCATGCAATGTTCGATTTTTTGCACCTAAAATATTGATTTTGAGCATGTTTTGGGGCTGTATCTTGAAAACATTCTAGCAAGAAGTAGGCATGTATGTACAGATTGCTTCTGGGACCCAAAAATATCGAATTTTCGAGTGTTTTGAACCTGAATTTGGGATATAGACGGGTACAGAAGATGCATACACATATTGACTTTGGGCAGCTAAAATATCGATTTTCAGCATGTTTTAGGCCTGTATTTTGAAAATACTCTAACACGGAGTATGCATGTACACATTGCTTTTGGGACCCAAAAATATCGAATATTTGGGTGTTTTGAGTCTGAATTTGAGATATAAACGGGTACAGAAGATGCATACACATATCGACTTTGGGCACCCAAAATATCGATTTTGAGCATGTTTTGGGCCTGTATTTTTAAAATACTCTAACACTGAGTAGACACGTACAGATCGCTTCTGGAACCCAAATAAATCGAATTTTAGGGTGTTCTGAGCCTGAATTTGAGATATAAACGGGTACAGAAGATGCATGCACTTATCGACTTTGGACACCTAAAATATCGATTTATAGCATGTTTTGGGTCTGTATCTTGAAAAAATTCTAGCAAGGAGTAAGCATGTACAGATCGCTTCTGGGATCCAAAAATACCGAATTTTCTGGTGTTTTGAACCTGAATTTGGGAAATAGACGGGTACAGAAGATGCATAAACATATTGACTTTGGGCACCTAAAATATAGATTTTCAGCTTGTTTTGGGCCTGTATTTTGAAAATACATTAACACGGAGTAGGCATGTACAGATCGCTTCTGGGACCCAAAAACATCGAATTTTCTGGTGTTTTGAACCAGAATTAGGGATATACACGTGTACAGAAGATGCATACACATTTTGACTTTGGGCACATAAAATATCGATTTACAGCATGTTTTGGCCTTGTATTTTAAAAACACTCTAACACGGAGTGTGCACGTACAGATCGCTTTTGGGGCCCAAAAATATCGAATTTTCGGGTGTTTTGAGCCTGAATTTAAGATATAAACGGGTACAGAAGATGCATACACATATTGACTTTGAGCACCTAAAATATCGATTTTTAGCATGTTTTGGGCCTGCATTTTAAAAATATTCTAACACGGAGTAGACATGTACAGATCGCTTTTGGGACAAAAAAATGATGAATTTTCGGGTGTTTTGAGCCTGAATTTGAGATATAAACGGGTACAGAAGATGCATGCACATATCGACTTTGGGCACCTAAAATATCGATTTTGATCATGTTTTGGGCCTGTATTTTGAAAACACTCTAACACGGAGTATGCATGTACACATTGCTTTTTGGACCCAAAAATATCGAATATTCGGGTGTTTTGAGTCTGAATTTGAGATATAAACGGGTACAGAAGATGCATGCACATATCGACTTTGGGCACCCAAAATATCGATTTTGAGCATGTTTTGGGCCTGTATTTTTAAAATACTCTAACACTGAGTAGACACATACAGATCGCTTCTGGAACCCAAATAAATCGAATTTTAGGGTGCTCTGAGCCTGAATTTGAGATATGAACGGGTTCTGAAGATGCATGCACATATCGACTTTGGGCACCTAAAATATCGATTTTGAGCATGTTTTGGGCCTGTATTTTGAAAATACTCTAACACGGCGTAGACATGTACAAATCGCTTCTGGGACACATAAATATCGATTTTTTTGGGTGTTTTGAGCCTGAATTTGAGATATAAACGGGTACAGAAGATGCATGCACATATCGACTTTGGCACCCAAAATATCGATTTTTAGTATGTTTTCAGCGTATAATTTGAAAATATTCTAGCACTGAGTGGGCATGTACAGATCGCTTCTGGGACCCAAAAAGATTCGAATTTTCGGGGGTTTTGAGCCAGAATTTGGGATATAACCGGGTACAGAGGATGCATGCACATATCGACTTTTTGCACCTAAAATATCGATTTTGAGCATGTTTTGGGTCTGTATCTTGAAAAAATTCTAGCAAGGAGTAGGCATGTACAGATCGCTTCTGGGACCCAAAAATACCGAATTTTCTGGTGTTTTGTACATGAATTTGGGATATAGACGGGTACAGAAGATGCATACTCATATTGACTTTGGGCACCTAATATATAGATTTTCAGCATGTTTTGGGCCTGTATTTTGAAAATACATTAACACGGAGTAGGCATGTACAGATCGCTTCTGGGTCCCAAAAATATCGAATTTTCGGGTGTTTTGAGCCTGAATTTGTGATATAAACGGATACAGTAGATGCATGTACATATCGACTTAGGGCACCTAAAATATCGATTTTGAGCATGTTTTGGGCCGATATTTTGAAAATACTCTAACACGGAGTAGGCATGTACAGATCTTTTCTGGGACACAAAAATATCTATGTTTCGGGTGTTCTGAGCCTGAATTTGAGATATAAACGGGTACAGAAGATGCATGCACTTAACGACTTTGGACACATAAAATATCGATTTATAGCATGTTTTAAACCTGTATTTTAAAAACATTCTAGCACTGAGTAGGCATGTGCAGATTGCTTAAGGGACCCAAAAATATCGAATTTTCGGAGTTTTGAGCCTGAATTTGAGATATAAACGGGTACAGAAGATGCATGCACATATCGACTTTTTGCACTTAAAATATCGATTTTGAGTATGTTTTTGGTCTGTATCTTGAAAACATTCTAACACGGAGTATGCACCTACAGATTGCTTCTGGGACCCAAAAATATGGAATTTTCGGGTGTTTTGAGCCTGAATTTGAGATATAAACGGGTACAGAAGATGCATGCACATATCGACTTTGGGCACCTAAAATATCGATTTTTAGCATGTTTTGGGCCTATATTTTAAAAATACTCTAACACGGAGTATGCACGTACAGATTGCTTCTGGGACCCAAAAATATGGAATTTTCGGGTGTTTTGAGCCTGAATTTGAGATATAAACGGGTACAGAAGATGCATGCACTTATCGACTTTGGACACCTAAAATATCGATTTATAGCATGTTTTTGGTCTGTATCTTGAAAACATTCTAGCAAGGAGTAGGCATGTACAGATCGCTTTTGGAACCCAAAAATATCGAATTTTCGGGTGTTTTGAACTTGAATTAGGAATATACACGTGTACAGAAGATGCTTACACATATTGACTTTGGGCACTTAAAATATCGATTTTCAGCATGTTTTGGGCCTGTAATTTAAAAACACTCTAACACGGAGTATGCACGTACAGATCGCTTCTGGGACACAAAAATATCGATTTTTTGGGGTGTTTTGAGCCTGAATATGAGATATAAACGGGTACAGAAGATGCATGCACATATCGACTTTGGGCACCTAAAATATCGATTTTTAGCATGTCTTGGGTTTGTATCTTAAAAAATTCTATCAAGAAGTAGGCATGTACAGATCGCTTCTGGGATCCAAAAATACCGAATTTTCTGGTGTTTTGAACCTGAATTTGGGATATAGACGGATACAGAAAATGCATGAACATATCGACTTTGGGCACCTAAAATATCGATTTTCAGCATGTTTTAGGCCTGTAATTTGAAAATACTCTAACACGGAGTATGCATGTACACATTGCTTTTGGGACCCAAAAATATCGAATATTCGGGTGTTTTGAACCAGAATTAGGGATATACACGTGTACAGAAGATGCATACACATTTTGACTTTGGGCACATAAAATATCGATTTACAGCATGTTTTGGCCTTGTATTTTAAAAACACTCTAACACGGAGTGTGCACGTACAGATCGCTTCTGGGGCCCAAAAATATCGAATTTTCGGGTGTTTTGAGCCTGAATTTAAGATATAAACGGGTACAGAAGATGCATACACATATTGACTTTGAGCACCTAAAATATCGATTTTTAGCATGTTTTGGGCCTGCATTTTAAAAATATTCTAACACGGAGTAGACATGTACAGATCGCTTTTGGGACAAAAAAATGATGAATTTTCGGGTGTTTTGAGCCTGAATTTGAGATATAAACGGGTACAGAAGATGCATGCACATATCGACTTTGGGCACCTAAAATATCGATTTTGATCATGTTTTGGGCCTGTATTTTGAAAACACTCTAACACGGAGTATGCATGTACACATTGCTTTTTGGACCCAAAAATATCGAATATTCGGGTGTTTTGAGTCTGAATTTGAGATATAAACGGGTACAGAAGATGCATGCACATATCGACTTTGGGCACCCAAAATATCGATTTTGAGCATGTTTTGGGCCTGTATTTTTAAAATACTCTAACACTGAGTAGACACATACAGATCGCTTCTGGAACCCAAATAAATCGAATTTTAGGGAGCTCTGAGCCTGAATTTGAGATATGAACGGGTTCTGAAGATGCATGCACATATCGACTTTGGGCACCTAAAATATCGATTTTGAGCATGTTTTGGGCCTGTATTTTGAAAATACTCTAACACGGCGTAGACATGTACAAATCGCTTCTGGGACACATAAATATCGATTTTTTTGGGTGTTTTGAGCCTGAATTTGAGATATAAACGGGTACAGAAGATGCATGCACATATCGACTTTGGCACCCAAAATATCGATTTTTAGTATGTTTTCAGCGTATAATTTGAAAATATTCTAGCACTGAGTAGGCATGTACAGATCGCTTCTGGGACCCAAAAAGATTCGAATTTTCGGGGGTTTTGAGCCAGAATTTGGGATATAACCGGGTACAGAGGATGCATGCACATATCGACTTTTTGCACCTAAAATATCGATTTTGAGCATGTTTTGGGTCTGTATCTTGAAAAAATTCTAGCAAGGAGTAGGCATGTACAGATCGCTTCTGGGACCCAAAAATACCGAATTTTCTGGTGTTTTGTACATGAATTTGGGATATAGACGGGTACAGAAGATGCATACTCATATTGACTTTGGGCACCTAATATATAGATTTTCAGCATGTTTTGGGCCTGTATTTTGAAAATACATTAACACGGAGTAGGCATGTACAGATCGCTTCTGGGTCCCAAAAATATCGAATTTTCGGGTGTTTTGAGCCTGAATTTGTGATATAAACGGATACAGTAGATGCATGTACATATCGACTTAGGGCACCTAAAATATCGATTTTGAGCATGTTTTGGGCCGATATTTTGAAAATACTCTAACACGGAGTAGGCATGTACAGATCTTTTCTGGGACACAAAAATATCTATGTTTCGGGTGTTCTGAGCCTGAATTTGAGATATAAACGGGTACAGAAGATGCATGCACTTAACGACTTTGGACACATAAAATATCGATTTATAGCATGTTTTAAGCCTGTATTTTAAAAACATTCTAGCACTGAGTAGGCATGTGCAGATTGCTTAAGGGACCCAAAAATATCGAATTTTCGGAGTTTTGAGCCTGAATTTGAGATATAAACGGGTACAGAAGATGCATGCACATATCGACTTTTTGCACTTAAAATATCGATTTTGAGTATGTTTTTGGTCTGTATCTTGAAAACATTCTAACACGGAGTATGCACCTACAGATTGCTTCTGGGACCCAAAAATATGGAATTTTCGTGTGTTTTGAGCCTGAATTTGAGATATAAACGGGTACAGAAGATGCATGCACATATCGACTTTGGGCACCTAAAATATCGATTTTTAGCATGTTTTGGGCCTATATTTTAAAAATACTCTAACACGGAGTATGCACGTACAGATTGCTTCTGGGACCCAAAAATATGGAATTTTCGGGTGTTTTGAGCCTGAATTTGAGATATAAACGGGTACAGAAGATGCATGCACTTATCGACTTTGGACACCTAAAATATCGATTTATAGCATGTTTTTGGTCTGTATCTTGAAAACATTCTAGCAAGGAGTAGGCATGTACAGATCGCTTTTGGAACCCAAAAATATCGAATTTTCGGGTGTTTTGAACTTGAATTAGGAATATACACGTGTACAGAAGATGCTTACACATATTGACTTTGGGCACTTAAAATATCGATTTTCAGCATGTTTTGGGCCTGTAATTTAAAAACACTCTAACACGGAGTATGCACGTACAGATCGCTTCTGGGACACAAAAATATCGATTTTTTGGGGTGTTTTGAGCCTGAATATGAGATATAAACGGGTACAGAAGATGCATGCACATATCGACTTTGGGCACCTAAAATATCGATTTTTAGCATGTCTTGGGTTTGTATCTTAAAAAATTCTATCAAGAAGTAGGCATGTACAGATCGCTTCTGGGACCCAAAAATATCGATTTTTCGGGTGTTTTGAACCTGAATTTGGGATATAGACGGATACAGAAAATGCATGAACATATCGACTTTGGGCACCTAAAATATCGATTTTCAGCATGTTTTAGGCCTGTAATTTGAAAATACTCTAACACGGAGTATGCATGTACACATTGCTTTTGGGACCCAAAAATATCGAATATTCGGGTGTTTTGAGTCTGAATTTGAGATATAAACGGGTACAGAAGATGCATGCACATATCGACTTTGGGCACCCAAAATATCGATTTTGAGCATGTTTTGGGCCTGTATTTTTAAAATACTCTAACACTGAGTAGACACGTACAGATCGCTTCTGGAACCCAAATAAATCGAATTTTAGGGTGTTCTGAGCCTGAATTTGAAATATGAACGGGTACAGAAGATGCATGCACATATCGACTTTGGGCACCTAAAATATCGATTTTGAGCATGTTTTGGGCCTGTATTTTGAAAATACTATAGCACGGCGTAGACATGTACAAATCGCTTCTGGGACACAAAAATATCGATTTTTTTGGGTGTTTTGAGCCTGAATTTGAGATATAAACGGGTACAGAAGATGCATGCACATATCGACTTTGGCACCCAAAATATCGATTTTTCGTATGTTTTGGGCGTTTAATTTGAAAATATTCTAGCACTGAGTAGGCATGTACAGATCGCTTCTGGGACCCAAAAATATCGAATTTTCGGGGGTTTTGAGCCAGAATTTGGGATATAACCGGGTACAGAGGATGCATGCACATATCGACTTTTTGCACCTAAAATATCGATTTTGAGCATGTTTTGGGTCTGTATCTTGAAAAAATTCTAGCAAGGAGTAGGCATGTACAGATCGCTTCTGGGACCCAAAAATACCGAATTTTCTGGTGTTTTGAACCTGAATTTGGGATATAGACGGGTACAGAAGATGCATACTCATATTGACTTTGGGCACCTAATATATAGATTTTCAGCATGTTTTGGGCCTGTATTTTGAAAATACATTAACACGGAGTAGGCATGTACAGATCGCTTCTGGGACCCAAAAATATCGAATTTTCGGGTGTTTTGAGCCTGAATTTGTGATATAAACGGATACAGAAGATGCATGTACATATCGACTTTGGACACCTAAAATATCGATTTATATCATATTTTAAGCCTGTATTTTAAAACATTCTAGCACTGAGTAGGCATGTGCAGATTGCTTTTGGGACCCAAAAATATCGAATTTTAGGGTGTTCTGAGCCTGAATTTGAAATATGAACGGGTACAGAAGATGCATGCACATATCGACTTTGGGCACATAAAATATCGATTTTGAGCATGTTTTGGGCCTGTATTTTGAAAATACTATAGCACGGCGTAGACATGTACAAATCGCTTCTGGGACACAAAAATATCGATTTTTTTGGGTGTTTTGAGCCTGAATTTGAGATATAAACGGGTACAGAAGATGCATGCACATATCGACTTTGGCACCCAAAATATCGATTTTTAGTATGTTTTGGGCGTATAATTTGAAAATATTCTAGCACTGAGTAGGCATGTACAGATCGCTTCTGGGACCCAAAAATATCGAATTTTCGGGGGTTTTGAGCCAGAATTTGGGATATAACCGGGTACAGAGGATGCATGCACATATCGACTTTTTGCACCTAAAATATCGATTTTGAGCATGTTTTGGGTCTGTATCTTGAAAAAATTCTAGCAAGGAGTAGGCATGTACAGATCGCTTCTGGGACCCAAAAATACCGAATTTTCTGGTGTTTTGAACCTGAATTTGGGATATAGACGGGTACAGAAGATGTATACTCATATTGACTTTGGGCACCTAATATATAGATTTTCAGCATGTTTTGGGCCTGTATTTTGAAAATACATTAACACGGAGTAGGCATGTACAGATCGCTTCTGGGACCCAAAAATATCGAATTTTCGGGTGTTTTGAGCCTGAATTTGTGATATAAACGGATACAGAAGATGCATGTACATATCGACTTTGGACACCTAAAATATCGATTTATAGCATATTTTAAGCCTGTATTTTAAAAACATTCTAGCACTGAGTAGGCATGTGCAGATTGCTTTTGGGACCCAAAAATATCGAATATTCGGGTGTTTTGAGTCTGAATTTGAGATATAAACGGGTACAGAAGATGCATGCACATATCGACTTTGGGCACCCAAAATATCGATTTTGAGCATGTTTTGGGCCTGTATTTTTGAAATACTCTAACACTGAGTAGACACGTACAGATCGCTTCTGGAACCCAAATAAATCGAGTTTTAGGGTGTTCTGATCCTGAATTTGAGATATGAACGGGTACAGAAGATGCATGTACATATCGACTTTGTTCACCTAAAATATCGATTTTGAGCATGTTTTGGGCCTGTATTTTGAAAATACTATAGCACGGCGTAGACATGTACAGATCGCTTCTGGGACACAAAAATATCGATGTTTCGGGTGTTTTGAGCCTGAATTTGAGATATAAACGGGTACAGAAGATGCATGCACATATCGACTTTGGACACCTAAAATATCGATTTTTAGCATGTTTTGAGCCTATATTTTGAAAAAATTCTAGCACTGAGTATGCATATACTGATCGCTTAAGGGACCGAAAAATATGGAATTTTCGGGTGTTTTGAGCCTGAATTTGAGATATAAACGGGTACAGAAGATGCATGCACATATCGACTTTGGGCACCTAAAATATCGATTTTGAGCATGTCTTGGGTTTGTATCTTAAAAAATTCTATCAAGAAGTAGGCATGTACAGATCGCTTCTGGGACCCAAAAATATCGAATTTTAGGGTGTTCTGAGCCTGAATTTGAAATATGAACGGGTACAGAAGATGCATGCACATATCGACTTTGGGCACCTAAAATATCGATTTTGAGCATGTTTTGGGCCTGTATTTTGAAAATACTATAGCACGGCGTAGACATGTACAAATCGCTTCTGGGACACAAAAATATCGATTTTTTTGGGTGTTTTGAGCCTGAATTTTAAATATATACGGGTACAGAAGATGCATGCACATATCGACTTTGGCACCCAAAATATCGATTTTTAGTATGTTTTGGGCGTATAATTTGAAAATATTCTAGCACTGAGTAGGCATGTACAGATCGCTTCTGGGACCCAAAAATATCGAATTTTCGGGGGTTTTGAGCCAGAATTTGGGATATAACCGGGTACAGAGGATGCATGCACATATCGACTTTTTGCACCTAAAATATCGATTTTGAGCATGTTTTGGGTCTGTATCTTGAAAAAATTCTAGCAAGGAGTAGGCATGTACAGATCGCTTCTGGGACCCAAAAACACCGAATTTTCTGGTGTTTTGAACCTGAATTTGGGATATAGACGGGTACAGAAGATGCATACTCATATTGACTTTGGGCACCTAATATATAGATTTTCAACATGTTTTGGGCCTGTATTTTGAAAATACATTAACACGGAGTAGGCATGTACAGATCGCTTCTGGGACCCAAAAATATCGAATTTTCGGGTGTTTTGAGCCTGAATTTGTGATATAAACGGATACAGAAGATGCATGTACATATCGACTTTGGACACCTAAAATATCGATTCATAGCATGTTTTAAGCCTGTATTTTAAAAACATTCTAGCACTGAGTAGGCATGTGCAGAATGCTTAAGGGACCAAAAAATATCGAATTTTCGGAGTTTTGAGCCTGAATTTGAGATATAAACGGGTACAGAAGATGCATGCACATATCGACTTTTTGCACTTAATATATCGATTTTTAACATATTTTGGGTCTGTATCTTGAAAACATTCTAGCAAGGAGCAGGCATGTATAGATCGCTTCTGGGACCCAAAAATATCGAATTTTCGGGGGTTTTGAGCCAGAATTTGGGATATAACCGGGAACAGAGGATGCATGCACATATCGACTTCGGACACATAAAATATCGATTTATAGCATGTTTTAAGCCTGTATTTTAAAAACATTCTAGCACTGAGTAGGCATGTGCGAATTGCTTCTGGGTAACAAAAATAGCGAATTTTCGGAGTTTTGAGCCTGAATTTGAAATATAAACGGGTACAGAAGATGCATGCACATATCGACATTGGGCACCTAAAATATCGATTTTCAGCATGTTTTGGGCCTGTATTTAAAAAATACTCTAACTCGGAGTAGACATGTACAGATCGCTTTTGGGACCCAAAAATATCGAATTTTCGGGTGTTTTGAGCCTGAATTTTAGATATAAACGGGTACAGAAGATGCATGCACATATTGACTTTGGACACCTAAAATATCGATTTTTAGCATGTTTTAGGCCTGTATTTTAAAAACATTCTAGCACTGAGTAGGCATGTACAGATTGCTTAAGGGAACCAAAAATATCGAATTTTCTGGTGTTTTGAGCCTGAATTTGAGATATAAACGGGTACAGAAGATGCATGCACATATCGACTTTTTGCACCTAAAATATCGATTTTGAGCATGTCTTGGGTTTGTATCTTAAAAAATTCTAGCAAGGAGTAGGCATGTACAGATCGCTTCTGGGACCCAAAAATATCGAATTTTCGGATGTTTTGAACCAGAATTTGGGATATAGACGGATACAGAAGATGCATACACATATTGACTTTGGGCACATAAAATATCGATTATCAGCATGTTTTAGGCCTGTATTTTGAAAATACTCTAGCACGGTGTATGCACGTACAGATCGCTTCTGGGACCCAAAAATATTGAATTTTCGGGTGTTTTGAGCCTGAATTTGAGATATAAACGGGTACAGAAGATGCATGCACATATCGACTTTGGGCACCTAAAATATCGATTTTTAGCATGTTATGGGCCTGTATTTTAAAAATACTCTAACACTGAGTAGACATGTACATATCGCTTTTTGGACCCAAAAATATCGAATTTTCGGGTGTTTTCAGCCTGAATTTGAGATATAAACGGGTATAGAAGATGCATGCACATATCGACTTTGGCACCCAAAATATCGATTTTTAGCATGTTTTGGGCCTGTATTCTAAAAATACTCTAACACGGAGTAGACATGTACAGATCGCTTTTGGGACCCAAAAATATCGAATTTTCTGTTGTTTTGAACCTGAATTTGGGATATAAACGGGTACAGAAGATGCATACACATATCGACTTTTTGCACATAAAATATCGATTTTTAACATGTTTTGGGTCTGTATCTTGAAAACATTCTAGCAAGGAGTAGGCATGTACAGATCGCTTCTGGGACACAAAAATATCGAATATTCGGTTGTTTTGAGTCTGAATTTGAGATATAAACTTGTACAGAAGATGCATGCACATATCGACTTTGGGCACCCAAAATGTCGATTTTGAGCATGTTTTGGGCCTGTATTTTTAAAATACTCCAACACTGAGTAGACACGTATAGATCGCTTCTGGAACCCAAATAAATCGAATTTTAGGGTGTTCTGAGCCTGAATTTGAGATATGAACGGGTACAGTAGATGCAAGCACATATCGACTTTGGGCACCTAAAATATCGATTTTGAGCATGTTTTTTTCCTGTATTTTGAAAATACTATAGCACGGTGTAAACATGTACCGATCGCTTCTGGGACACAAAAATATCGATTTTTTGGGTGTTTTGAGCCTGAATTTGAGATATAAACGGGTACAGAAGATGCATGCACATATCGACTTTGGCACCCAAAATATCGATTTTTAGTATGTTTTGGGCGTATAATTTGAAAATATTCTAGCACTGAGTAGGCATGTACAGATAGCTTGTGGGACCCAAAAATATCGAATTTTTGGGGATTTTGAGCCAGAATTTGGGATATAACCGGGTACAGAGGATGCATGCACATATCGACTTTTTGCACCTAAATTATCGATTTTGAGCATGTTTTGGGTCTGTATCTTAAAAAAATTCTAGCAAGAAGTAGGCATGTACAGATCGCTTCTGGAACCCAAATAAATCGAATTTTAGGGTGTTTTGAGCCTGAATTTGAGATATTAACGGGTACAGAAGAGGCATGCACATATCGACTTTGGACACCTAAAATATCGATTTATAGCATGTTTTAAGCCTGTATTTTAAAAACATTCTAGCACTGAGTAGGCATGTGCAGAATGCTTAAGGGACCAAAAAATATCGAATTTTCGGAGTTTTGAGCCTGAATTTGAGATATAAACGGGTACAGAAGATGCATGCACATATCGACTTTTTGCATTAAAAATATCGATTTTGAGCATGTTTTGGGTCTGTATCTAGAAAACATTCTAGCAAGGAGTAGGCATGTACAGATTGCTTTTGGGACCCAAAAATATCGAATTTTCTGGTGTTTTGAACTTGAATTAGGGATATACACGTGTACAGAAGATGCATACACATATTGACTTTGGGCACATAAAATATCGATTTTCAGCATGTTTTAGACCTGTATTTTGAAAATACTCTAACACGGAGTAGCCATGTACAGATCCCTTCTGGGAACCAAAAATATGGAATTTTCGGGTGTTTTGAGCCTGAATTTGAGATATAAACGGGTACAGAAGATGCATGCACATATCGACTTTGGGCACCTAAAATATCGATTTTCAGCATGTTTTGGGCCTGTATTTAAAAAATACTCTAACTCAGAGTAGACATGTACAGATCGCTTTTGGGACCCAAAAATATCGAATTTTCGGGTGTTTTGAGGCTGAATTTAAGATATAAACGGGTACAGAAGATGCATGCACATATTGACTTTGGACACCTAAAATATCGATTTTTAGCATGTTTTGAGCCTATATTTTGAAAACATTCTAGCACTGAGTATGCATGTACAGATCGCTTAAGGGACCCAAAAATATCGAATTTTCGGTTGTTTTGAGCCTGAATTTGAGATATAAACGGGTACAGAAGATGCATGCACATATCGACTTTTTGCACCTAAAATATCGATTTTGAGCATGTCTTGGGTTTGTATCTTAAAAAATTCTAGCAAGGAGTAGGCATGTACAGATCGCTTCTGGGACCCAAAAATATCGAATTTTCGGATGTTTTGAACCTGAATTTGGGATATAGACGGATACAGAAGATGCAAGCACATATCGACTTTGGGCACCTAAAATATCGATTTTGAGCATGTTTTGGGCCTGTATTTTGAAAATACTCTAACACGGAGTAGGCATGTACAGATCGCTTCTGGGACCTAATAATATTGAATTTTTCTTGTGTTTTGAACCTGAATTTGAGATATAAACGGAAACAGAAGATGCATGCACAAATTGACTTTTTGCACCTAAAATATCGATTTTTAGCATGTTTTGGGCCTGTATTTTGAAAATACTCTAACACGGAGTAGGCATGTACAGATCGCTTCTGGGACACAAAAATATCGATTTTTTGGGTGTTTTGAGCCTGAATTTGAGATATAAACGGGTACTGAAGATGCATGCACATATCGACTTTAGACACCTAAAATATCGATTTTGAGCATGTTTTAAGCCTGTATTTTAAAAACATTCTAGCACTGAGTAAGCATGTGCAGAATGCTTAAGGGACCAAAAAATATTGAATTTTCGGAGTTTTGAGCCTGAATTTGAGATATAAACGGGTACAGAAGATGCATGCACATATCGACTTTTTGCACTTAAAATATCGATTTTTAACATGTTTTGGGTCTGTATCTTGAAAACATACTAGCAAGGAGTAGGCATGTACAGATCTCTTCTGGGACCCAAAAATATCGAATTTTCGGGGGTTTTGAGCCAGAATTTGGGATATAAACGGGTACAGAGGATGCATGCACATATCGACTTTTTGCACCTAAAATATTGATTTTGAGCATGTTTTGGGTCTGTATCTTGAAAAAATTCTAGCAAGGAGTAGGCATGTACAGATCGCTTCTGGGACCCAAAAATACCGAATTTTCTGGTGTTTTGAACCTGAATTTGGGATATAAACGGGTACAGAAGATGCATACACATATCGACTTTTTGCACATAAAATATCGATTTTTAACATGTTTTGGGTCTGTATCTTGAAAACATTCTAGCAAGAAGTAGGCATGTACAGATCGCTTCTGGCACAAAAAAATATCGAATATTCGGTTGTTTTGAGTCTGAATTTGAGATATAAACGGGTACATGAGATGCATGCACATATCGACTTTGGGCACCCAAAATATCGATTTTGAGCATGTTTTGGGCCTGTATTTTTAAAATACTCCAACACTGAGTAGACACGTATAGATTGCTTCTGGAACCCAAATAAATCGAATTTTTGGGTGTTCTGAGCCTGAATTTGAGATATGAACGGGTACAGAAGATGCATGCACATATCGACTTTGGGCACCTAAAATATCGATTTTGAGCATGTTTTTTTCCTGTATTTTGAAAATACTATAGCACGGTGTAGACATGTACAGATCGCTTCTGGGACACAAAAATATCGATTTTTTGGGTGTTTTGAGCCTGAATTTGAGATATAAACGGGTACAGAAGATGCATGCACATATCGACTTTGGCCCAAAATATCGATTTTTAGTATGTTTTGGGCATATAATTTGAAAATATTCTAGCACTGAGTAGGCATGTACAGATCGCTTCTGGGACCCAAAAATATCGAATTTTCGGGGATTTTGAGCCAGAATTTGGGATATAACCGGGTACAGAGGATGCATGCACATATCGACTTTTTGCACCTAAAATATCGATTTTGAGCATGTTTTGGGTCTGTATCTTGAAGAAATTCTAGCAAGAAGTAGGCATGTACAGATCGCTTCTGGGACCCAAAAATACCGAATTTTCTGGTGTTTTGAACCTGAATTTGGGATATAGACGTGTACAGAAGATGCATACACATATTGACTTTGGGCACCTAAAATATCGATTTTGAGCATGTCTTGGGTTTGTATCTTAAAAAATTCTATCAAGAAGTAGGCATGTACAGATCGCTTCTGGGACCCAAAAATATCGATTTTTCGGGTGTTTTGAACCTGAATTTGGGATTTAGACGGATACAGAAGATGCATGCACATATCGACTTTGGGCACCTAAAATATCGATTTTGAGCATGTTTTGGGCCTGTATTTTGAAAATACTATAGCACGGTGTAGACATGTACAGATTGCTTGTGGGACCCAAATATATCGAATTTTCGGGGGTTTTGAGCCAGAATTTGGGATATAACCGGGTACAGAGGATGCATGCACATATCGACTTTTTGCACCTAAAATATCGATTTTGAGCATGTTTTGTGTCTGTATCTTGAAAAAATTCTTGCAAGGAGTAGGCATGTACAGATCGCTTCTGGGACCCAAAAATACCGAATTTTCTGGTGTTTTCAACCTGAATTTGGGATATAACCGGGTACAGAAGATGCATGCACATATCGACTTTTTGCACCTAAATTATCGATTTTGAGCATGTTTTGGGTCTGTATCTTGAAAAAATTCTAGCAAGAAGTAGGCATGTACAGATCGCTTCTGGAACCCAAATAAATCGAATTTTTGGGTGTTTTGAGCCTGAATTTGAGATATAAACGGGTACAGAAGATGCATGCACATATCGACTTTGGACACCTAAAATATCGATTTATAGCATGCTTTAAGCCTGTATTTTAAAAACATTCTAGCACTGAGTAGGCATGTGCAGAATGCTTAAGGGACCAAAAAATATCGAATTTTCGGAGTTTTGAGCCTGAATTTGAGATATAAACGGGTACAGAAGATGCATGCACATATCGACTTTTTGCATTAAAAATATCGATTTTGAGCATGTTTTGGGTCTGTAACTAGAAAACATTCTAGCAAGGAGTAGGCATGTACAGATTGCTTTTGGTACCCAAAAATATCGAATTTTCTGGTGTTTTGAACTTGAATTAGGGATATACACGTGTACAGAAGATGCATACACATATTGACTTTGGGCACATAAAATATCGATTTTCAGCATGTTTTAGACCTGTATTTTGAAAATACTCTAACACGGAGTAGCCATGTACAGATCGCTTCTGGGAACCAAAAATATGGAATTTTCGGGTGTTTTGAGCCTGAATTTGAGATATAAACGGGTACAGAAGATGCATGCACATATCGACTTTGGGCACCTAAAATATCGATTTTCAGCATGTTTTGGGCCTGTATTTAAAAAATACTCTAACTCGGAGTAGACATGTACAGATCGCTTTTGGGGCCCAAAAATATCGAATTTTCGGGTGTTTTGAGTCTGAATTTGAGATATAAACGGGTACAGAAGATGCATGCACATATCGACTTTAGGCACCCAAAATATCGATTTTGAGCATGTTTTGGGCCTGTATTTTTAAAATACTCCAACACTGAGTAGACACGTATAGATCGCTTCTGGAACCCAAATAAACCGAATTTTAGGGTGTTTTGAGCCTGAATTTGAGATATGAACGGGTACAGAAGATGCATGCACATATCGACTTTGGGCACCTAAAATATCGATTTTGAGCATGTTTTTTGCCTGTATTTTGAAAATACTATAGCACGGTGTAGACATGTACAGATCGCTTCTGGGACACAAAAATATCGATTTTTTGGGTGTTTTGAGCCTGAATTTGAGATATAAACGGGTACAGAAGATTCATGCACATATCGACTTTGGCACCCAAAATATCGATTTTTAGTATGTTTTGGGCGTATAATTTGAAAAAACTCTAGCACTGAGTAGGCATGTACAGATCGCTTCTGGGACCCAAAAATATCGAATTTTCGGGGTTTTTGAGCCAGAATTTGGGATATAACTGGGTACAGAGGATGCATGCACATATCGACTTTTTGCACCTAAAATATCGATTTTTAGCATGTTTTGGGCCTATATTTTGAAAATATTCTAGCACTTAGTAGGCCTGTACAGATCGCTTCTGGGACCCAAAAATACCGAATTTTCTGGTGTTTTGAACCTGAATTTGGGATATAGACGTATACAGAAGATGCATACACATATTGACTTTGGTCACCTAAAATATAGATTTTCAGCATGTTTCGGGCCTGTATTTTGAAAATACATTAACACGGAGTAGGCATGTACAGATCGCTTCTGGGACCGAAAAATATTTAATTTTTCTTGTGTTTTGAGCCTGAATTTGAGATATAAACGGAAACAGAAGATACATGCACAAATTGACTTTTGGGCACCTAAAATTTCGATTTTTAGCATGTTTTGGGCCTGTATTTTGAAAATACTCTAACACGGAGTAGGCATGTACAGATCGCTTCTGGGACACAAAAATATCGATTTTTTGGGTGTTTTCAGCCTGAATTTGAGATATAAACGGGTACAGAAGATGCATGCACATATCGACTTTGGACAACTAAAATATCGATTTTGAGCATGTTTTAAGCCTGTATTTTAAAAACATTCTAGCACTGAGTAGGCATGTGCAGAATGCTTAAGGGACCAAAAAATATCGAATTTTCGGAGTTTTGAGCCTGAATTTGAGATATAAACGGGTACAGAAGATGCATGCACATATCGACTTTTTGCACTTAAAATATCGATTTTTAGCATGTTTTGGGTCTGTATCTTGAAAACATACTAGCAAGGAGTAGGCATGTACAGATCGCTTCTGGGACCCAAAAATATCGAATTTTCGGGGATTTTGAGCCAGAATTTGGGATATAACCGGGTACAGAGGATGCATGCACATATCGACTTTTTGCACCTAAAATATCGATTTTGAGCATGTTTTGGGTCTGTATCTTGAAAAAATTCTAGCAAGAAGTAGGCATGTACAGATCGCTTCTGGGACCCAAAAATACCGAATTTTCTGGTGTTTTGAACCTGAATTTGGGATATAGACGTGTACAGAAGATGCATACACATATTGACTTTGGTCACCTAAAATATAGATTTTTAGCATGTTTTGGGCCTGTATTTTGAAAATACATTAACACGTAGTAGGCATGTACAGATCGCTTCTGAGACCTAAAAATATTGAATTTTTCTTGGGTTTTGAGCCTGAATTTGAGATATAAACGGATACAGAAGATGCAGGCACATATTGAGTTTGGGCACCTAAAATATCGATTTTTAGCATGTTTTGGGCCTGTATTTTGAAAATACTCTAACACGGAGTAGGCATGTACAGATCGCTTCTGGGACACAAAAATATCGATTTTTTGGGTGTTTTGAGCCTGAATTTGAGATATAAACGGGTACAGAAGATGCATGCACATATCGACTTTGGACACCAAAAATATCGATTTATAGCATGTTTTAAGCCTGTATTTTAAAAACATTCTAGAACTGAGTAGGCATGTGCAGAATGCTTAAGGGACCAAAAAATATCGAATTTTCGGAGTTTTGAGCCTGAATTTGAGATATAAACGGGTACAGAAGATGCATGCACATATCGACTTTTTGCACTTAAAATATCGATTTTTAACATATTTTGGGTCTGTATCTTGAAAACATTCTAGCAAGGAGCAGGCATGTATAGATCGCTTCTGGGACCCAAAAATATCGAATTTTCGGGGGTTTTGAGCCAGAATTTGGGATATAACCGGGAACAGAGGATGCATGCACATATCGACTTCGGACACATAAAATATCGATTTATAGCATGTTTTAAGCCTGTATTTTAAAAACATTCTAGCACTGAGTAGGCATGTGCGAATTGCTTCTGGGTAACAAAAATAGCGAATTTTCGGAGTTTTGAGCCTGAATTTGAAATATAAACGGGTACAGAAGATGCATGCACATATCGACTTTTTGCACTTAAAAAATCGATTTTGAGCATGTTTTGGGTCTGTATCTTGAAAACATTCTAGGAAGGAGTAGGCATGTACAGATTGCTTTTGGGACCCAAAAATATCGAATTTTCTGGTGTTTTGAACTTGAATTAGGGATATACACGTGTACAGAAGATGCATACACATATTGACTTTGGGCACATAAAATATCGATTTTCAGCATGTTTTAGACCTGTATTTTGAAAATACTCTAACACGGAGTAGCCATGTACAGATCGCATCTGGGAACCAAAAATATGGTATTTTCGGGTGTTTTGAGCCTGAATTTGAGATATAAACGGGTACAGAAGATGCATGCACATATCGACATTGGGCACCTAAAATATCGATTTTCAGCATGTTTTGGGCCTGTATTTAAAAAATACTCTAACTCGGAGTAGACATGTACAGATCGCTTTTGGGACCCAAAAATATCGAATTTTCGGGTGTTTTGAGCCTGAATTTTAGATATAAACGGGTACAGAAGATGCATGCACATATTGACTTTGGACACCTAAAATATCGATTTTTAGCATGTTTTAGGCCTGTATTTTAAAAACATTCTAGCACTGAGTAGGCATGTACAGATTGCTTAAGGGACCCAAAAATATCGAATTTTCGGTTGTTTTGAGCCTGAATTTGAGATATAAACGTGTACAGAAGATGCATGCACATATCGACTTTTTGCACCTAAAATATCGATTTTGAGCATGTCTTGGGTTTGTATCTTAAAAAATTCTAGCAAGGAGTAGGCATGTACAGATCGCTTCTGGGACCCAAAAATATCGAATTTTTGGGTGTTTTGAGCCTGAATTTGAGATATAAACGGGTATAGAAGATGCATGCACATATCGACTTTGGACACCTAAAATATCGATTTTTAGCATGATTTGGGTCTGTATCTTGAAAACATTCTAGCAAGGAGTAGGCATGTACAGATTGCTTCTGGGACCCAAAAATATCGAATTTTCGAGTGTTTTGAACCTGAATTTGGGATATAGACGGGTACAGAAGATGCATACACATTTTGACTTTGGGCACAAAAAATATCGTTTTTCAGCATGTTTTGGGCCTGTATTTTAAAAACACTTTAACACGGAGTGTGCACGTACAGATCGCTTCTGGCACCCAAAAATATTGAATTTTCGGGTGTTTTGAGCATGAATTTGAGATATAAACGGGTACAGATGATGCATGCACATATCGACTTTGGGCACCTAAAATATCGACTTTTAGCATGTTTTGGGCCTGTATTATAAAAATTATAAAAATACTCTAACACGGAGTAGACATGTACAGATCGCTTTTGGGACCCAAAAATATCGAATTTTCGGGTGTTTTGAGCCTGAATTTGAGATATAAACGGGTACAGAAGATCCATGCACATATCAACTTTTTGCACCTAAAATATCGATTTTGAGCATGTTTTGGGTCTGTATCTTGAAAAAATTCTAGCAAGGAGTAGGCATGTACAAATCGCTTCTGGGACCCAAAAATGTCGAATTTTCGGGTGTTTTGAACCTGAATTTGGGATATAGACGGATACAGAAGATGCATGCACATATCGACCTTGGGCACCTAAAATATCGATTTTGAGAATGTTTTGGGCCTGAATTTTAAAAATACTCTAACACGGAGTAGGCATGTACAGATCGCTTCGGGGACCCACAAATATCGAATTTTCGGGTGTTTTGAGCCTGAATTTGAGATATAAACGGGTACAGAAGATGCATGCACATTTCGACTTTTTGCACCTAAAATATCGATTTTGAGCATGTTTTGGGTCTGTATCTTGAAAACATTCTAGCAAGGAGTATGCACGTACAGATCGCTTCTGGGACCCAAAAACAGTGAATTTTCGGGTGTTTCGAGCCTGAATTTGAGATATAACCGGGTACAGAAGATTCATGCACATATCGACTTTGGGCACCTAAAATATCTATTTTGAGCATCTTTTGGGCCTGTATTTTGAAAATACTCAAACACGGTGTAGACATGTACAGATTGCTTCTGGGCCACAAAAATATCGATTTTTTGGGTGTTTTGAGCCTGAATTTGAGATATAAACGGGTACAGACGATGCATGCACATATCGACTTTGGCACCCAAAATATCGATTTTTAGTATGTTTTCGCCGTATAATTTGAAAATATTCTAGCACTGAGTAGGCATGTACAGATCGCTTCTGGGACCCAAAAATATCGAATTTTCGGGTGTTTTGAGCCTGAATTTGAGATATAAACGGATACAGAAGATGAATGCACATATCGACTTTGGGCACCTAAAATATCGATTTTGAGGATGTTTTGGGTCTGTATTTTGAAAATACTCTACCACGGAGTGGGCATGTACAAATCGCTTCTGGGACCCAAAAATATCGAATTTTCTGGTGTTTTGAACCTGAATTTGGGATATAGACGGGTACAGAAGATGCATACACATATTGACTTTGGGCACCTAAAATATAGATTTTCAGCATGTTTTGGGCCTGTATTTTGAATATACTTTAACACGGAGTAGGCATGTACAGATCGCTTCTGGGACCCAAAAATACCGAATTTTCTGGTGTTTTGAACCTGAATTTGGGATATAAACGGGTACAGAAGATGCATACACATATCGACTTTTTGCACATAAAATATCGATTTTTAACATGTTTTGGGTCTGTATCTTGAAAACATTCTAGCAAGAAGTAGGCATGTACAGATCGCTTCTGGCACAAAAAAATATCGAATATTCGGTTGTTTTGAGTCTGAATTTGAGATATAAACGGGTACATGAGATGCATGCACATATCGACTTTGGGCACCCAAAATATCGATTTTGAGCATGTTTTGAGCCTGTATTTTTAAAATACTCCAACACTGAGTAGACACGTATAGATTGCTTCTGGAACCCAAATAAATCGAATTTTTGGGTGTTCTGAGCCTGAATTTGAGATATGAACGGGTACAGAAGATGCATGCACATATCGACTTTGGGCACCTAAAATATCGATTTTGAGCATGTTTTTTTCCTGTATTTTGAAAATACTATAGCACGGTGTAGACATGTACAGATCGCTTCTGGGACACAAAAATATCGATTTTTTGGGTGTTTTGAGCCTGAATTTGAGATATAAACGGGTACAGAAGATGCATGCACATATCGACTTTGGCCCAAAATATCGATTTTTAGTATGTTTTGGGCGTATAATTTGAAAATACTATAGCACGGTGTAGACATGTACAGATTGCTTGTGGGACCCAAAAATATCGAATTTTCGGGGGTTTTGAGCCAGAATTTGGGATATAACCGGGTAGAGAGGATGCATGCACATATCGACTTTTTGCACCTAAAATATCGATTTTGAGCATGTTTTGTGTCTGTATCTTGAAAAAATTCTTGCAAGGAGTAGGCATGTACAGATCGCTTCTGGGACCCAAAAATACCGAATTTTCTGGTGTTTTCAACCTGAATTTGGGATATAACCGGGTACAGAAGATGCATGCACATATCGACTTTTTGCACCTAAATTATCGATTTTGAGCATGTTTTGGGTCTGTATCTTGAAAAAATTCTAGCAAGAAGTAGGCATGTACAGATCGCTTCTGGAACCCAAATAAATCGAATTTTAGGGTGTTTTGAGCCTGAATTTGAGATATAAACGGGTACAGAAGATGCATGCACATATCGACTTTGGACACCTAAAATATCGATTTATAGCATGTTTTAAGCCTGTATTTTAAAAACATTCTAGCACTGAGTAGGCATGTGCAGAATGCTTAAGGGACCAAAAAATATCGAATTTTCGGAGTTTTGAGCCTGAATTTGAGATATAAACGGGTACAGAAGATGCATGCACATATCGACTTTTTGCATTAAAAATATCGATTTTGAGCATGTTTTGGGTCTGTAACTAGAAAACATTCTAGCAAGGAGTAGGCATGTACAGATTGCTTTTGGTACCCAAAAATATCGAATTTTCTGGTGTTTTGAACTTGAATTTGGGATATACACGTGTACAGAAGATGCATACACATATTGACTTTGGGCACATAAAATATCGATTTTCAGCATGTTTTAGACCTGTATTTTGAAAATACTCTAACACGGAGTAGCCATGTACAGATCGCTTCTGGGAACCAAAAATATGGAATTTTCGGGTGTTTTGAGCCTGAATTTGAGATATAAACGGGTACAGAAGATGCATGCACATATCGACTTTGGGCACCTAAAATATCGATTTTCAGCATGTTTTGGGCCTGTATTTAAAAAATACTCTAACTCGGAGTAGACATGTACAGATCGCTTTTGGGGCCCAAAAATATCGAATTTTCGGGTGTTTTGAGTCTGAATTTGAGATATAAACGGGTACAGAAGATGCATGCACATATCGACATTAGGCACCCAAAATATCGATTTTGAGCATGTTTTGGGCCTGTATTTTTAAAACACTCCAACACTGAGTAGACACGTATAGATCGCTTCTGGAACCCAAATAAACCGAATTTTAGGGTGTTTTGAGCCTGAATTTGAGATATGAACGGGTACAGAAGATGCATGCACATATCGACTTTGGGCACCTAAAATATCGATTTTGAGCATGTTTTTTGCCTGTATTTTGAAAATACTATAGCACGGTGTAGACATGTACAGATCGCTTCTGGGACACAAAAATATCGATTTTTTGGGTGTTTTGAGCCTGAATTTGAGATATAAACGGGTACAGAAGATTCATGCACATATCGACTTTGGCACCCAAAATATCGATTTTTAGTATGTTTTGGGCGTATAATTTGAAAAAATTCTAGCACTGAGTAGGCATGTACAGATCGCTTCTGGGACCCAAAAATATCGAATTTTCGGGGGTTTTGAGCCAGAATTTGGGATATAACTGGGTACAGAGGATGCATGCACATATCGACTTTTTGCACCTAAAATATCGATTTTTAGCATGTTTTGGGCCTATATTTTGAAAATATTCTAGCACTTAGTAGGCCTGTACAGATCGCTTCTGGGACCCAAAAATACCGAATTTTCTGGTGTTTTGAACCTGAATTTGGGATATAGACGTATACAGAAGATGCATACACATATTGACTTTGGTCACCTAAAATATAGATTTTCAGCATGTTTCGGGCCTGTATTTTGAAAATACATTAACACGGAGTAGGCATGTACAGATCGCTTCTGGGACCTAAAAATATTGAATTTTTCTTGTGTTTTGAGCCTGAATTTGAGATATAAACGGAAACAGAAGATGCATGCAGAAATTGACTTTGGGCACCTAAAATATCGATTTTTAGCATGTTTTGGGCCTGTATTTTGAAAATACTCTAACACGGAGTAGGCATGTACAGATCGCTTCTGGGACACAAAAATATCGATTTTTTGGGTGTTTTGAGCCTGAATTTGAGATATAAACGGGTACAGAAGATGCATGCACATATCGACTTTGGACAACTAAAATATCGATTTTGAGCATGTTTTAAGCCTGTATTTTAAAAACATTCTAGCACTGAGTAGGCATGTGCAGAATGCTTAAGGGACCAAAAAATATCGAATTTTCGGAGTTTTGAGCCTGAATTTGAGATATAAACGGGTACAGAAGATGCATGCACATATCGACTTTTTGCACTTAAAATATCGATTTTTAGCATGTTTTGGGTCTGTATCTTGAAAACATACTAGCAAGGAGTAGGCATGTCTAGATCGCTTCTGGGACCCAAAAATATCGAATTTTCGGGGATTTTGAGCCAGAATTTGGGATATAACCGGGTACAGAGGATGCATGCACATATCGACTTTTTGCACCTAAAATATCGATTTTGAGCATGTTTTGGGTCTGTATCTTGAAAAAATTCTAGCAAGAAGTAGGCATGTACAGATCGCTTCTGGGACCCAAAAATACCGAATTTTCTGGTGTTTTGAACCTGAATTTGGGATATAGACGTGTACAGAAGATGCATACACATATTGACTTTGGTCACCTAAAATATAGATTTTTAGCATGTTTTGGGCCTGTATTTTGAAAATACATTAACACGGAGTAGGCATGTACAGATCGCTTCTGAGACCTAAAAATATTGAATTTTTCTTGGGTTTTGAGCCTGAATTTGAGATATAAACGGATACAGAAGATGCAGGCACATATTGAGTTTGGGCACCTAAAATATCGATTTTTAGCATGTTTTGGGCCTGTATTTTGAAAATACTCTAACACGGAGTAGGCATGTACAGATCGCTTCTGGGACACAAAAATATCGATTTTTTGGGTGTTTTGAGCCTGAATTTGAGATATAAACGGGTACAGAAGATGCATGCACATATCGACTTTGGACACCAAAAATATCGATTTATAGCATGTTTTAAGCCTGTATTTTATAAACATTCTAGCACTGAGTAGGCATGTGCAGAATGCTTAAGGGACCAAAAAATATCGAATTTTCGGAGTTTTGAGCCTGAATTTGAGATATAAACGGGTACAGAAGATGCATGCACATATCGACTTTTTGCACTTAAAATATCGATTTTTAACATATTTTGGGTCTGTATCTTGAAAACATTCTAGCAAGGAGCAGGCATGTATAGATCGCTTCTGGGACCCAAAAATATCGAATTTTCGGGGGTTTTGAGCCAGAATTTGGGATATAACCGGGAACAGAGGATGCATGCACATATCGACTTCGGACACATAAAATATCGATTTATAGCATGTTTTAAGCCTGTATTTTAAAAACATTCTAGCACTGAGTAGGCATGTGCGAATTGCTTCTGGGTAACAAAAATAGCGAATTTTCGGAGTTTTGAGCCTGATTTTGAAATATAAACGGGTACAGAAGATGCATGCACATATCGACTTTTTGCACTTAAAAAATCGATTTTGAGCATGTTTTGGGTCTGTATCTTGAAAACATTCTAGGAAGGAGTAGGCATGTACAGATTGCTTTTGGGACCCAAAAATATCGAATTTTCTGGTGTTTTGAACTTGAATTAGGGATATACACGTGTACAGAAGATGCATACACATATTGACTTTGGGCACATAAAATATCGATTTTCAGCATGTTTTAGACCTGTATTTTGAAAATACTCTAACACGGAGTAGCCATGTACAGATCGCATCTGGGAACCAAAAATATGGAATTTTCGGGTGTTTTGAGCCTGAATTTGAGATATAAACGGGTACAGAAGATGCATGCACATATCGACATTGGGCACCTAAAATATCGATTTTCAGCATGTTTTGGGCCTGTATTTAAAAAATACTCTAACTCGGAGTAGACATGTACAGATCGCTTTTGGGACCCAAAAATATCGAATTTTCGGGTGTTTTGAGCCTGAATTTTAGATATAAACGGGTACAGAAGATGCATGCACATATTGACTTTGGACACCTAAAATATCGATTTTTAGCATGTTTTAGGCCTGTATTTTAAAAACATTCTAGCACTGAGTAGGCATGTACAGATTGCTTAAGGGACCCAAAAATATCGAATTTTCGGTTGTTTTGAGCCTGAATTTGAGATATAAACGGGTACAGAAGATGCATGCACATATCGACTTTTTGCACCTAAAATATCGATTTTGAGCATTTTTTTGGTTTGTATCTTAAAAAATTCTAGCAAGGAGTAGGCATGTACAGATCGCTTCTGGGACCCAAAAATATCGAATTTTCGGATGTTTTGAACCTGAATTTGGGATATAGACGGATAAAGAAGATGCATACACATATTGACTTTGGGCACATAAAATATCGATTTTCAGCATGTTTTAGGCCTGTATTTTGAAAATACTCTAGCACGGTGTATGCACGTACAGATCGCTTCTGGGACCCAAAAATATTGAATTTTCGGGTGTTTTGAGCCTGAATTTGAGATATAAACGGGTACAGAAGATGCATGCACATATCGACTTTGGGCACCTAAAATATCGATTTTTAGCATGTTATGGGCCTGTATTTTAAAAATACTCTAACACGGAGTAGACATGTACATATCGCTTTTGGGACCCAAAAATATCGAATTTTTGGGTGTTTTGAGCCTGAATTTGAGATATAAACGGGTAAAGAAGATGCATGCACATATCGACTTTGGACACCTAAAATATCGATTTTTAGCATGATTTGGGTCTGTATCTTGAAAACATTCTAGCAAGGAGTAGGCATGTACAGATTGCTTCTGGGACCCAAAAATATCGAATTTTCGAGTGTTTTGAACCTGAATTTGGGATATAGATGGGTACAGAAGATGCATACACATTTTGACTTTGGGCACAAAAAATATCGTTTTTCAGCATGTTTTGGGCCTGTATTTTAAAAACACTTTAACACGGAGTGTGCACGTACAGATCGCTTCTGGCACCCAAAAATATTGAATTTTCGGGTGTTTTGAGCATGAATTTGAGATATAAACGGGTACAGATGATGCATGCACATATCGACTTTGGGCACCTAAAATATCGACTTTTAGCATGTTTTGGGCCTGTATTATAAAAATTATAAAAATACTCTAACACGGAGTAGACATGTACAGATCGCTTCTGGGACCCAAAAATATCGAATTTTCGGGTGTTTTGAGCCTGAATTTGAGATATAAACGGATACAGAAGATGAATGCACATATCGACTTTGGGCACCTAAAATATAGATTTTCAGCATGTTTTGGGCCTGTATTTTGAATATACTTTAACACGGAGTAGGCATGTACAGATCGCTTCTGAGACCCAAAAATATCGAATTTTCGGGTGTTTTGAGCCTGAATTTGAGATATAAACGGGTACAGAAGATGCATGCACATATCGACTTTGGCACCCAAAATATCGATTTTTAGTATGTTTTGGACGTATAATTTGAAAATATTCTCGCACTGAGTAGGCATGTACAGATCGCTTCTGGGACCCAAATAAATCGAATTTTCGGGTGTTCTGAGCCTGAATTTGAGATATGAACGGGTACAGAAGATACATGCACATATCGACTTTTTGCACCTAAAATATCGATTTTGAGCATGTTTTGGGTCTGTATCTTGAAAACATTCTAGCAAGAAGTAGGCTTGTACAGATTGCTTCTGGGACCCAAAAATATCGAATTGTTGAGTGTTTTGAACCTGAATTTGGGATATAGACGGGTAGAGAAGATGCATACACATATTGACTTTAGGCAGCAAAAATATCGATTTTCTGCATGTTTTAGGCCTGTATTTTGAAAATACTCTAACACGGAGTATGCATGTACACATTGCTTTTGGGACCCAAAAATATCGAATATTCGGGTGTTTTGAGTTTGAATTTGAGATATAAACGGGTACAGAAGATGCATGCACATATCGACTTTGGGCACCCAAAATATCGATTTTGAGGATGTTTTAGGCTTGTATCTTTAAAATACTCCAACACTGAGTAGACACGTACAGATCGCTTCTGGGACCCAAATAAATCGAATTTTCGGGTGTTCTGAACATGAATTTGAGATATGAACGGGTACAGAAGATGCATGCACATATCGACTTTGGGCATCTAAAATATCGATTTTGAGCATGTTTTGGGCCTGTATTTTGAAGATACTCTAACACGGTGTAGACATGTACAGATCGCTTCTGTGACCCAAAAATATCGAATTTTCGGGGGTCTTAGCCAGAATTTGGGATATAACCGGGTACAGAGGATGCATGCACATATCGACTTTTTGCACCTAAAATATCGATTTTGAGCATGTTTTGGGTCTGTATATTGAAAACATTCTAGAAAGGAGTAGGCATGTACAGATCGCTTCTGGGACCCAAAAATACCGAATTTTCTGGTGTTTTGAACCTGAATTTGGGATATAGACGGGTACAGAAGATGCTTACACATATTGACTTTGGGCACCTAAAATATAGATTTTCAGCATGTTTTGGGCCTGTATTTTTAAAATACTTTAACACGGAGTAGGCATGTACAGATCGCTTCTGGGACCCAAAAATATCGAATTTTCTGGTGTTTTGAGCCTGAATTTGAGATATAAACGGATACAGAAGATGCATGCACATATCGGCTTTGGGCACCTAAAATATCGATTTTGAGCATGTTTTGGGCCTGAATTTTAAAAACATTCTAGCAATGAGTAGGCATGTGCAGATTGCTTAAGGGACCCAAAAATATCGAATTTTCGGAGTTTTGAGCCTGAATTTGAGATATAAACGGGTACAGAAGATGCATGCACATATCGACTTTTTACACTTAAAATATCGATTTTGACATGTTTTGGGTCTGTATCTTGAAAACATTCTAGCAGATCGCTTCTGGGAACCAAAAATATCGAATTTTCTGGTGTTTTGAACCGGAATTAGGGATATATACGGGTACAGAAGATGCATACACATATCGACTTTGGGCACATAAAATATCGATTTTGAGCATGTTTTGGGCCTGTATTTTAAAAACACTCTAACACGGAGTAGACATGTACAGATCGCTTCTGGGACCCAAAAATATCGAATTTTCGGGGGTTTTGAGCCAGAATTTGGGATATAACCGGGTACAGAGGATGCATGCACATATCGACTTTTTGAACCTAAAATATCGATTTTGAGCATGTTTTGGGTCTGTATCTTGAAAAAATTCTAGCAAGGAGTAGGCATGTACAGATCGCATCTGGGACCCAAGTATATCGAATTTTCGGGTGTTTTGAGCCGGAATTTGAGATATGAACGGGTACAGAAGATGCACGCACATATCGACTTTGGGCACCTAAAATATCGATTTTGAGCATGTTTTGGGCCTGTATTTTGAAAATACTATAGCACGGTGTAGTCATGTACAGATCGCTTCTGGGACACAAAAATATCGATTTTTTGGGTGTTTTGAGCCTGAATTTGAGATATAAACGGGTACAGAAGATGCATGCACATATCGACTTTGGCACCCAAAATATCGATTTTTAGTATGTTTCCGGCGTATAATTTGAAAATATTCTAGCACTGAGTAGGCATGTGCAGATTGCTTAAGGGACCCAAAAATATCGAATTTTCGGAGTTTTGAGACTGAATTTGAGATATAAACGGATACAGAAGATGCATGCACATATCGACTTTTTGCACTTAAAATATCGATTTTTAACATGTTTTGGGTCTGTATCTTGAAAACATTCTAGCAAGGAGTAGGCATGTACAGATCGCTTCTGGGACCCAAAAAAATCGAATTTTCTGGTGTTTTGAACCTGAATTAGGGATATACACGTGTACAGAAGATGCATACACATTTTGACTTTGGGCACATAAAATATCGATTTTCAGCATGTTTTGGGTCTGTATTTTAAAAACACTCTAACAAGGAGTGTGCACGTACAGATCGCTTATGGGACCCAAAAATATTGAATTTTCGGATGTTTTGAGCCTGAATTTGAGATATAAACGGGTACAGATGATGCATGCACATATCGACTTTGGGCACCTAAAATATCGATTTTTAGCATGTTTTGTGCCTGTATTATAAAAATACTCTAACAAGGAGTAGACATGTACAGATCGCTTTTGGGATCCAAAAATATCGAATTTTCGGGTGTTTTGAGCCTATATTTGAGATATAAACGGGTACAGAAGATGCATGCACATATCGACTTTGGACACCTAAAATATCGATTTATAGCATGTTTTAGGCCTGTATTTTAAAAACATTCTAGCACTGAGTAGACATGTACAGATTGCTTAAGGGACTAAAAATATCGAATTTTCGGAGTTTTGAGCCTGAATTTGAGATTTAAACGGGTACAGAAGATGCATTCACATATCGACTTTTTGCACTAAAAACATCGATTTTGAGCATTTTTTTGGTCTGTATCTTGAAAACATTCTAGCAAGGAGTAGGCATGTACAGATTGCTTCTGGGACCCAAAAATATCGAATTTTCTGGTGTTTTGAACCTGAATTAGGGATATACACGTGTACAGAAGATGCATACACATATTGACTTTGGGCACATAAAATATCGATTTTCAGCATGTATTAGGCCTGTATTTTGAAAATACTCTAGCACGGTGTATGCACGTACAGATCGCTTCTGGGACCCAAAAATATTGAATTTTCGGGTGTTTTGAGCCTGAATTTGAGATATAAACGGGTACAGAAGATGCATGCACATATCGACTTTGGGCACCTAAAATATGGATTTTTAGCATGTTATGGGCCTGTATTTTAAAAATACTCTAACACGGAGTAGACATGTACAGATCGCTTTTGGGACCCAAAAATATCGAATTTTCGGGTGTTTTGAGCCTGAATTTGAGATATAAACGGGTACAGAAGATGCATGCACATATCGACTTTGGACACCTAAAATATCGATTTTTAGCATGATTTGGGTCTGTATCTTGAAAACATTCTAGCAAGGAGTAGGCATGTACAGATTGCTTCTGGGACCCAAAAATATCGAATTTTCGAGTGTTTTGAACCTGAATTTGGGATATAGACGGGTACAGAAGATGCATACACATTTTGACTTTGGGCACATAAAATATCGTTTTTCAGCATGTTTTGGGCCTGTATTTTAAAAACACTCTAACACGGAGTGTGCACGTACAGATCGCTTCTGGCACCCAAAAATATTGAATTTTCGGGTGTTTTGAGCCTGAATTTGAGATATAAACGGGTACAGATGATGCATGCACATATCGACTTTGGGCACCTAAAATATCGACTTTTAGCATGTTTTGGGCCTGTATTATAAAAATACTCTAACACGGAGTAGACATGTACAGATCGCTTTTGGGACCCAAAAATATCGAATTTTCGGGTGTTTTGAGCCTGAATTTGAGGTATAAACGGGTACAGAAGATGCATGCACATATCAACTTTTTGCACCTAAAATATCGATTTTGAGCATGTTTTGGGTCTGTAATTTAAAAAAATTCTAGCAAGGAGTAGGCATGTACAAATCGCTTCTGGGACCCAAAAATATCGAATTTTCGGGTGTTTTGAATCTGAATTTGGGATATAGACGGATACAGAAGATGCATGCACATATCGACCTTGGGCACCTAAAATATCTATTTTGAGCATCTTTTGGGCCTGCATTTTGAAAATACTCAAACACGGTGTAGACATGTACAGATTGCTTCTGGGCCACAAAAATATCGATTTTTTGGGTGTTTTGAGCCTGAATTTGAGATATAAACGGGTACAGAAGATGCATGCACATATCGACTTTGGCACCCAAAATATCGATTTTTAGTATGTTTTGGGCCTGTATTTTGAAAATACTCTAACACGGAGTGGGCATGTACAAATCGCTTCTGGGACCCAAAAATATCGAATTTTCGGGTGTTTTGAACCTGAATTTGGGATATAGACGGGTACAGAAGATGCATACACATATTGACTTTGGGCACCTAAAATATAGATTTTCAGCATGTTTTGAGCCTGTATTTTGAAAATACTTTAACACGGAGTAGGCATGTACAGATCGCTTCTGAGACCCAAAAATATCGAATTTTCGTGTGTTTTGAGCCTGAATTTGAGATATAAACGGATACAGAAAATGCATGAAGATATCGACTTTGGGCACCTAAAATATCGATTTTGAGCATGTTTTGGGCCTGTATTTTGAAAATACTCTAACTCGGAGTAGGCATGTACAGATCGCATCTGGGACACAAAAATATTGATTTTTTGGGAGTTTTGAGCCTGAATTTGATATATATACGGGTACAGAAGATGCATGCACATATCGACTTTGGACACCTAAAATATCGATTTATAGCATGTTTTAAGCTGTATTTTATAAACATTCTAGCACTGAGTAGGCATGTGCAGATTGCTTAAGGGTCCCAAAAATATCGAATTTTCGGAGTTTTGAGCCTGAATTTGAGATATAAACAGGTACAGAAGATGCATGCACATATCAACTTTTTGCACCTAAAATATCGATTTTGAGCATGTTTTGGGTCTGTATCTTGAAAAAATTCTAGCAAGGAGTAGGCATGTACAGATTGCTTCTGGGACACAAAAATATCGATTTTTTGGGTGTTTTGAGCCTGAATTTGAGATATAAACGGTCACAGAAGATGCATGCACATATCGACTTTGGCACCCAAAATAGCGATTTTTAGTATGTTTTGGGCGTATAATTTGAAAATATTCTAGCACTGAGTAGGCATGTACAGATCGCTTCTGGGACCCAAAAATATCGAATTTTCGGGGGTTTTGAGCCAGAATTTGGGATATAACCGGGTACAGAGGATGCATGCACATATCGACTTTTTGCACCTAAAATATCGATTTTGAGCATGTTTTGGGTCTGTATCTTGAAAACATTCTAGCAAGAATTAGGTATGTACAGATCGCTTCTGGGACCAAAAAATACCGAATTTTCTGGTGTTTTAAACCTGAATTCGGGATATAGACGGGTACAGAAGATGCATACACATATTGACTTTGGGCACCTAATATATAGATTTTCAGCATGTTTTGGGCCTGTATTTTGAAAATACATTAACACGGAGTAGGCATGTACAGATCGCTTCTGGGACCAAAAAATATCGAATTTTCGGATGTTTTGAGCCTGATTTTGAGATATAAACGGGTACAGAAGATCCATGCACATATCGACTTTGGACACCTAAAATATCGATTTATATCATGTTTTAAGCCTGTACTTTAAAAACATTCTAGCACTGAGTAGGCATGTGCAGATTGCTTAAGGGACCCAAAAAAATCGAATTTTCGGAGTTTTGAGCCTGATTTTGAGATATAAACGGGTACAGAAGATGCATACACATATTGACTTTGGCACCCAAAATATCGATTTTTAGTATGTTTTAGGCGTATAATTTGAAAATATTCAAGCACCGAGTAGGCATGTACAGATCGCTTCTGGGACCCAAAAATATCGAATTTTCGGGGGTTTTGAGCCAGAATTTGGGATATAACCGGGTACAGAGGATGCATGCACATATCGACTTTTTGCACCTAAAATATCGATTTTGAGCATGTTTTGGGTCTGTATCTTGAAAACATTCTAGCAAGAAGTAGGCATGTACAGATAGCTTCTGGGACCAAAAAATACCGAATTTTCTGGTGTTTTGAACCTGAATTTGGGATATAGACGGGTACAGAAGATGCATACACATATCGACTTTTTGCACCTAAAATATCGATTTTGAGCATGTTTTGGGTCTGTATCTTGAAAACATTCTAGCAAGAAGTAGGCCTGTACAGATTGCTTCTGGGACCCAAAAATATCAAATTTTCGAGTGTTTTGAACCTGAATTAAGAATATAGACGGGTACAGAAGATGCATACACATATCGACTTTGGGCACCTAAAATATCGATTTTCAGCATGTTTTGGGGATATATTTTGAAAATATTCTAGCACTGAGAAGGCATGTACAGATCGCTTTTGGGACCCAAAAATATCGAATTTTTGGGTGTTTTGAGCCTGAATTTGGGATATAACCGGGTACAGAAGATGCATGCACATATCGACTTTTGCAGCCAAAATATTGATTTTTAGTATGTTTTGGGCCTATATTTTGAAAATATTCTAGCACTGAGTAGGCATGTACAGGTCGCTCCTGGGATTCAAAAATATTGAATTTTCGGGTGTTTTGAGCCTGAATTTGAGATATAAACGGGTACTGAAGATGCATGCACATATCGACTTTGGGCACCCAAAATATCGATTTTTTGAGTGTTTTGAGCCTGAATTTGGGATATAACCGGGTTCAGAGGATGCATGCACATATCGACTTTTTGCACCTAAAATATCGATTTTGAGCATGTTCTGGGTTTGTATCTTGAAAACATTCTAGCAAGGAGTAGGCATGTACAGATCGCTTCTGGGACACAAAAATATCGAATTTTCTGGTGTTTTGAACAAGAATTAGGGATATACACGGGTACAGAAGATGCATACACATATTGACTTTGGGCACATAAAATATCGATTTTCAGCATGTTTTGGGCCTGTATTTTAAAAACACTCTAACACGGAGTATGCACGTACAGATCGCTACGGGGACCCAAAAACATTGAATTTTCGGGTGTTTTGAGCATAAATTTGAGATATAAACGGGTACAGAAGATGCATGCACATATCGACTTTGGGCACCTAAAATATCGATTTTGAGCATCTTTTGGGCCTGTATTTTGAAAATACTCAAACACGGTGTAGACATGTACAGATCGCTTCTGGGACACAAAAATATCGATTTTTTGGGTGTTTTGAGCCTGAATTTGAGATATAAACGGGTACAGAAGATGCATGCACATATCGACTTTTGAACCCAAAATATCGATTTTTAGTATGTTTTGGGCGTATAATTTGAAAATATTCTAGCACTGAGTGCAGGCATGTACAGATCGCTTCTGGGACCCAAAAACATTGAATTTTCAGGTGTTTTGAGCCTGAATTTGTGATATAACCGGGTACAGAGGATGCATGCACATATCAACTTTTTGCACCTAAAATATCGATTTCGAGCATGTTTTGGGTCTGTATCTTGAAAACATTCTACCACTGAGTAGGCATGTACAGATCGCTTCTGGGACCCAAAAATACAGAATTTTCTGGTGTTTTGAACCTGAATTTGGGATATACACGGGTACAGAAGATGCATACACATATTGTCTTTGTGCACCTAAAATATCAATTTTCAGCATGTTTTGGGCCTGTATTTTAAAAACACTCTAACACGGAGTATGCATGTACAGATCGCTTCTGGGACACAAAGTATCGAATTTTCGGAGTTTTGAGCCTGAATTTGAGATATAAACGGGTACAGAAGAAGCATGCACATATCGACTTTTTGCACCTAAAATATCGATTTTGAGCATGTTTTGGGTCTGTATCTTGAAAACATTCTAGCAAGAAGTAGGCATGTACAGATTGCTTCTGGGACCCAAAAATATCGAATTTTCGAGTGTTTTGAACCTGAATTTGGGATATAGACGGGTACAGAAGATGCATACACATATTGACTTTGGGCAGCTAAAATATCGATTTACAGCATGTTTTAGGCCTGTATTTTGAACATACTCTAACACGGAGTATGCATGTACAGTTGGCTTTTGGGACCCAAAAATATCGAATATTCGGGTGTTTAGATTCTGAATTTGGGATATAAATGGGTACAGAAGATTCATGCACATATCGACTTTGGGCACCTAAAATATCGATTTTGAGCATGTTTTCGGCGTATAAATTGAAAATATTCTAGCACTGAGTAGGCATGTACAGATCGCTTCTGGTACCCAAAAATATTGAATTTTCGGGTGTTTTGAGCCCGAATTTGAGATATAAACGGGTACAGAAGATTCATGCACATATCGACTATTGCAGCTAAAATTTCGATTTTTAGTATGTTTTGGGCCTATATTTTGAAAATATTCTAGCACTGAGTAGGCATGTACAGTTCGCTCCTGGGATTCAAAAATATTGAATTTTCGGGTGTTTTGAGCCTTAATTTGAGATATAAACGGGTACAGAAGATGCATGCACATATCGACTTTGGCACCCAAAATATCGATTTTTAGTATGTTTTAGGCGTATAATTTGAAAATATTCTAGCAAGGAGTAGGCATGTACAGATCGCTTCTGGGACCCAAAAATATCGTATTTTCGGGTGTTTTGAGCGGGAATTTGCGATATAACCGGGTACAGAGGATTCATGCACATATCGACTTTTTGCACCTAAAATATCGATTTTGAGCATGTTTTGGGTCTGTATCTTGAAAACATTCTAGCAAGGAGTAGGCATGTACAGATCGCTTCTGGGACCCAAAAATACCGAATTTTCTGGTGTTTTGAACCTGACTTTGGGATATAGACGGGTACAGAAGATGCATACACATATTGACTTTGAGCAAATAAAATATAGATTTTCAGCATGTTTTGAGCCTGTATTTTGAAAATACTTTAACACGGAGAAGGCATGTACAGATAGCTTCTGGGACCCAAAAATATCGAATTTTCGGGTGTTTTGAGTCTGAATTTGAGATATAAACGGGTACAGAAGATGCATGCACATATCGACTTTTTGCACCTAAAATATCGATTTGGAGCATGTTTTGGGACTGTATCTTGAAAACATTCTAGCAAGAAGTAGGCATGTTCAGATTGCTTCTGGGACCCAAAAATATCGAATTTTCGAATGTTTTAAACCTGAATTTGGGATATAGACGGGTACAGAAAATGCATACACAAATTGACTTTGGGCAGCTAAAATATCGATTTTCAGCATGTTTTAGGCTTGTATTTTGAAAATACTCTGACACGGAGTATGCATGTACAGATGGCTTTTGGGACCCAAAAATATCGAATATTCGGTTGTTTTGAGTCTGAATTTGAGATATAAACGGGTACAGAAGATGCATGCACATATCGACTTTGGGCACCCAATATATCGATTTTGAGCATATTTTGGGCCAGTATTTTTAAAATACTCTAACACGGAGTAGACACGTACAGATCGCTTCTGGGACACAAAAATATCGAATTTTTGGGTGTTTTGAGCCTGAATTTAAGATATAAACGGGTACAGAAGATGCATGCACATATCGACTTTTTGCACCCAAAATATTGATTTGTAGCATGTTCTGAGCCTATATTTTGAAAACATTCTAGCACTGAGTAGGCATGTACAGATCGCTTCTGGGACCCAAAAATATTGAATTTTCGGGAGTTTTGAGCCTGAATTTGAGATATAACCCGGTACAGAGAATGCATACACATATTGACTTTGTGCACCTAAAATATCAATTTTTTAGCATGTTTTGGGCCTGTATTTTAAAAACACTCTAACACGGAGTATGCATGTACAGATCGCTTCTGGGACCCAAAAATATCGAATTTTCGGAGTTTTGAGCCTGAATTTGAGATATAAACGGGTACAGAAGATGCATGCACATATCGACTTTGGCACCCAAAATATCGATTTTCAGCATGTTTTGGGGATATATTTTGAAAATATTCAAGCACTGAGAAGGCATGTACAGTTTGCTTTTGGGACCCAAAAATATCGAATTTTTGGGTGTTTTGAGCCTGAATTTGGGATATAACCGGGTACAGAGGATGCATGCACATATCGACTTTTTGCACCTAAAATATCGATTTTGAGCATGTTCTGGGTTTGTATCATGAAAACATTCTAGCAAGGAGTAGGCATGTACAGATCGCTTCTGGGACCCAAAAATATCGAATTTTCTGGTGTTTTTAACCAGAATTAGGGATATACACGGGTACAGAAGATGCATACACATATTGACTTTGGGCACATAAAATATCGATTTTCAGCATGTTTTGGGCCTGTATTTTGAAAACACTCTAACACGGAGTATGCACGTACAGATCGCTTCTGGGACCAAAAAACATTGAATTTTCGGGTGTTTTGAGCATTAAATTTGAGATATAAACGGGTACAGAAGATGCATGCACATATCAACTTTGGGCACCTAAAATATCGATTTTGAGCATCTTTTGGGCCTGTATTTTGAAAATACTCAAACACGGTGTAGACATGTACAGATCGCTTCTGGGACCCAAAAATATCGACTTTTCGGGTGTTTTGAGCCTGAATTTGAGATATAAACGGGTACAGAAGATGCATGCACATATCGACTTTTTGCACCTAAAATATCGATTTGGAGCATGTTTTGGGACTGTATCTTGAAAACATTCTAGCAAGAAGTAGGCATGTACAGATTGCTTCTGGGATCCAAAAATATCGAATTTTCTGGTGTTTTAAACCTGAATTTGGGATATAGACGGGTACAGAAAATGCATACACATATTGACTTTGGGCAGCTAAAATATCGATTTTCAGCATGTTTTAGGCTTGTATTTTGAAAATACTCTGACACGGAGTATGCATGTACAGATGGCTTTTGGGACCCAAAAATATCGACTATTCGGTTGTTTTGAGTCTGAATTTGAGATATAAACGGGTACAGAGGATGCATGCACATATCGACTTTGGGCACCCAAAATATCGATTTGTAGCATGTTCTGAGCCTATATTTTGAAAACATTCTAGCACTGAGTAGGCATGTACAGATCGCTTTTGGGACCCAAAAATATCGAATTTTTGGGTGTTTTGAGCCTGAATTTGGGATATAACCGGGTACAGAAGATGCATGCACATACCGACTTTCGCAGCCAAAATATCGATTTTTAGTATGTTTTGGGCCTATATTTTGAAAATATTCTAGCATGTACAGATCGCTCCTGGGATTCAAAAATATTGAATTTTCGGGTGTTTTGAGCCTGAATTTGAGATATAAACGGGTACTGAAGATGCATGCACATATCGACTTTGGGCACCTAAAATATCGATTTTCAGCATGTTTTGGGGATATATTTTGAAAATATTCTAACACTGAGAAGGCATGTACAGATCGCTTTTGGGACCCAAAAATATCGAATTTTTGGGTGTTTTGAGCCTGAATTTGGAATATAACCGGGTACAGAGGATGCATGCACATATCGACTTTTTGCACCTAAAATATCGATTTTGAGCATGTTCTGGGTTTGTATCTTGAAAACATTCTAGCAAGGAGTAGGCATGTACAGATCGCTTCTGGGACCCAAAAATATCGAATTTTCTGGTGTTTTGAACCAGAATTAGGGATATACACGGGTACAGAAGATGCATACACATATTGACTTTGGGCACATAAAATATCGATTTTGAGCATGTTTTGGGCCTGTATTTTGAAAATACTCTAACACGGTGTAGGCATGTACAGATCGCTTCTGGGACACAAAAATATCGATTTTTTGGGTGTTTTGAGCCTGAATTTGAGATATAAACGGGTACAGAAGATGCATGCACATATCGACTTTGGGCACCTAAAATATCGATTTTGAGTATCTTTTGGGCCTGTATTTTAAAAACACTCTAACACGGAGTATGCACGTACAGATCGCTTCTGGGACCCAAAAATAATGAATTTTCGGGTGTTTTGAGCCTGAATTTGAGATATAAACAGGTACAGAAGATGCATGCACATATCGACTATGGACACCTAAAATATCGATTTTTAGTATGTTTTGGGCCTGTATTTTAAAAATACTCTAACACGGAGTAGACATGTACAGATCGCTTTTGGGACCCAAAAATATCGAATTTTCGGGTGTTTTGAGCCTGAATTTGAGATATAAACGGGTACAGAAGATGCATGCACATATCGACTTTGGACACCTAAAATATCGATTTTTAGTATGTTTTGAGCCTATATTTTGAAAACATTCTAGCACTGAGTATGCATGTACAGATCGCTTAAGGGACCCAAAAATATGGAATTTTCGAGTGTTTTGAGCCTGAATTTGAGATATAAACGGGTATAGAAGATGCATGCACATATCGACTTTTTGCACCTAAAATATCGATTTTGATCATGTTTTGGGTCTGTATCTTGAAAAAATTCTAGCAAGGAGTAGGCATATACAGATCGCTTCTGGGATTCAAAAATATCGAATTTTCGGGTGTTTTGAACCTGAATTTGGGATATAGACGGATACAGAAAATGCATGCACATATCGACTTTGGGCACCTAAATTATCGATTTTGAGCATGTTTTGGGCCTGTATTTTGAAAATACTCTAACACGGAGTAGGCATGTACAGATCGCTTCGGGGACCCAAAAATATCGAATTTTCGTGTGTTTTGAGCCTGAATTTGAGATATAAACGGGTATAGAAGATGCATGCACATATCGACTTTTTGCACCTAAAATATCGATTTTGATCATGTTTTGGGTCTGTATCTTGAAAAAATTCTAGCAAGGAGTAGGCATATACAGATCGCTTCTGGGATTCAAAAATATCGAATTTTCGTGTGTTTTGAGTCTGAATTTGGGATATAGACGGATACAGAAAATGCATGCACATATCGACTTTTTGGCACCTAAAATATCGATTTTGAGCATGTTTTGGGTCTGTATCTTGAAAACATTCTAGCAAGAAGTAGGCATGTACAGATTGCTTCTGGTACCCAAAAATATCAAATTTTCGAGTGTTTTGAACCTGAATTTGGGATATAGACGGGTACGGATGATGCATGCACATATCGACTTTGGGAACCTAAAATATCGATTTTGATCATGTTTTGGGCCTGTAATTTGAAAATACTCTAACACGGTGTAGACATGTACAGATCGCTTCTGGGAAAATTTTTTTTCAATTTTTTGGGTGTTTTGAGCCTGAATTTGAGATATAAACGGGTACAGAAGATGCATGCACATATCGACTTTGGTACCCAAAATATCGATTTTTAGTATGTTTTGGGCCTATATTTTGAAAATATTCTAGCATGTTTTGGGCCTGTATTTTGAAAATACTTTAACACGGAGTAGGCATGTACAGATCGCTCCTGGGATTCAAAAATATTGAATTTTCGGGTGTTTTGAACCAAAATTTGAGATATAATTGGGTACTGAAGATGCATGCACATATCGACTTTGGGCACCTAAAATATCGATTTTCAGCATGTTTTGGGGATATATTATGAAAATATTCTAGCACTGAGAAGGCATGTACATATCGCTTTTGGGACCCAAAAGTATCGAATTTTCGGGTGTTTTGAGCATGAATTTGGGATATAACCGTGTACAGGGGATGCATGAACATATCGACTTTTTGCACCTAAAATATCGATTTTGAGCATGTTTTGGGTTTGTATCTTGAAAAAATTCTAGCAAGGAGTAGGCATGTACAGATCGCTTCTGGGACCTAAAAATATCGAATTTTCTGGTGTTATGAACCTGAATTTGGGATATAGATGGGTACAGAAGATGCATACACATATTGACTTTTTGCACCTAAAATATAGATTTTCAGCATGTTTTGGGCCTGTATTTTGAAAATACTTTAACACGGTGTAGGCATTTAAAGATCGCTTCTGGGACCCAAAAATATCGAATTTTCGAGTGTTTTGAGGCTGAATTTGAGATATAAACGGGTTCAGAACATGCATGCACATATCGACATTGGACACCTAAAATATCGATTTATAGCATGTTTAAAGCCACTATTTTAAAAACATTCTAGCACTGAGTAGGCATGTGCAAATAGCTTAAGGGACCCAAAAATATCGAATTTTCGGAGTTTTGAGCCTAAATTTGAGATATAAACGGGTACAGAAGATTCATGCACATATCGACTTTGGACACCTAAAATATCGGTTTTTAGCATGTTTTGAGCCTACATTTTGAAAACATTCTAGCACTGAGTATGCATGTACAGATCGCTTAAGGGACCCAAAAATATGGAATTTTCGGGTGTTTTGAGCTTGAATTTGAGATATAAACGGGTACAGAAGATGCATGCACATATCGACTTTTTGCACCTAAAATATCGATTTTGATCATGTTTTGGGTCTGTATCTTGAAAAAATTCTAGCAACGAGTAGGCATGTACAGATCGCTCCTGGGACCCAAAAATATCGAATTTTCGGGTGTTTTGAACCTGAATTTGTGATATAGACGGATACAGAAGATGCATGCACATATAGACTTTGGGCACCTAAAATATCGATTTTGAGCATGTTTTGGGCCTGTATTTTGAAAATACTTTAACTCCGAGTGGGCATGTACAGATCGCTTCTGGAACCCAAAAATATCGAATTTTCGTTTGTTTTGAGCCTGAATTTGAGATACAAACGGGTACAGAAGATGCATGCACATATCGACTTTTTGCACCTAAAATATCGATTTTGTGCATGTTTTGGGTCTGTATCTTGAAAACTTTCTAGCAAGAAGTAGGCATGTACAGATTGCTTCTGGGACCGAAAAATATCGAATTTTCGAATGTTTTGAACCTGAATTTGGGATATAGACGGGTACAGAAGATGCATACACATATCGACTTTGGGCACCTAAAATATAGATTTTGAGCATGTTTTGGGTCTGTATCTTGAAAACATTCTAGCAAGAAGTAGGCATGTACAGATTGCTTCTGGGACCCAAAAATATCGAATTTTCGAATGTTTTGAACCTGAATTTGGGATATAACCGGGTACAGAGAATGCATACACATATTGACTTTGTGCAACTAAAATATCAATTTTTTAGCATGTTTTCGGCGTATAATTCTTAAATATTCTAGCACTGAGTAGGCATGTACAGATCGCTTCTGGGACCCAAAAATACCGAATTTTCTGGTGTTTTGAACCTGAATTTGGGATATATACGGGTACAGAAGATGCATACACATATTGACTTTGGGCACCTAAAATATAGATTTTCAGCATGTTTTGAGCCTGTATTTTGAAAATACTTTAACACGGAGAAGGCATGTACAGATCGCTTCTGGGACCCAAAAATATCGAATTTTCGGGTGTTTTGAGCCTGAATTTGAGATATAAACGGGTACAGAAGATGCATGCACATATCGACTTTTTGCACCTAAAATATCGATTTGGAGCATGTTTTGGGACTGTATCTTGAAAACATTCTAGCAAGAAGTAGGCATGTACAGATTGCTTCTGGGACCCAAAAATATCGAATTTTCGAATGTTTTAAACCTGAATTTGGGATATAGACGGGTACAGAAAATGCATACACATATTGACTTTGGGCAGCTAAAATATCGATTTTCAGCATGTTTTAGGCTTGTATTTTGAAAATACTCTGACACGGAGTATGCATGTACAGATGGCTTTTGGGACCCAAAAATATCGAATTTTCGGAGTTTTGAGCCTGAATTTGAGATATAAACGGGTACAGAAGATGCATACACATATTGACTTTGGGCACCTAAAATATCGATTTTGAGCATCTTTTGGGCCTGTATTTTGAAAATACTCTAACACGGTGTAGACATGTACAGATCGCTTCTGGGACACAAAAATATCGATTTTTTGGGAGTTTTGAGCCTGAATTTGAGATATAAACGGGTACAGAAGATGCATGCCCATATCGACTTTGGCACCCAAAATATCGATTTTTGATATGTTTTAGGCGTATAATTTGAAAATATTCTAGCACTGAGTAGGCATGTACAGATCGCTTCTGGGACCCAAAAATATCGAATTTTCGGGCGTTTTGAACCTGAATTTGAGATATAAACGGGTACAGAAGATGCATGCACATATCGACTTTGGGCACCCAAAATATCGATTTTCAGCATGTTCTGAGCCTATATTTTGAAAACATTCTAGCACTGAGTAGGCATGTACAGATCGCTTCTGGGACCCAAAAAATTGAATTTTCGGGAGTTTTGAGCCTGAATTTGAGATATAACCGGGTACAGAGAATGCATACACATATTGACTTTGTGCACGTAAAATATTAATTTTTTAGTATGTTTTGGGCCTGTATTTTAAAAACACTCTAACACGGAATATGCATGTACAGATCGCTTCTGGGACCCAAAAATATCGAATTTTCGGAGTTTTGAGCCTGAATTTGAGATATAAACGGGTACAGAAGATGCATGCACATATCGACTTTTTGCACTTAAAATATCGATTTTGAGCATGTTTTGGGTCTGTATCTTGAAAACATTCTAGCAAGGAGTAGGCATGTACAGATCGCTTGTGGGACCCAAAAATATCGAATTTTCTGGTGTTTTGAACCAGAATTAGGGATATACACTGGTACAGAAGATGCATACACATATTGACTTTGGGCACATAAAATATCGATTTTCAGCATGTTTTGGGTCTGTATTTTAAAAACACTCTAACACGGAGTATGCACGTACAGATCGCTTATGGGACCCAAAAACATTGAATTTTCGGGTGTTTTGAGCATGAATTTGAGATATAAACGGATACAGAAGATGCATGCACATATCGACTTTGGGCACCTAAAATATCGATTTTGAGCATCTTTTGGGCCTGTATTTTGAAAATACTCAAACACGGTGTAGACATGTAAAGAACGCTTCTGGGACACATAAATATCGATTTTTTGGGTGTTTCGAGCCTGAATTTAAAATATAGACGGGTACAGAAGATGCATACACATATTGACTTTGAGCACCTAAAATATAGATTTTCAGCATGTTTTAAGCCTGTATTTTGAAAATACTTTAACACGGAGAAGGCATGTACAGATCGCTTAAGGGACCCAAAAATATCGAATTTTTGGGTGTTTTGAGCCTGAATTTGAGATATAAACGGATACAGATGATGCATGCACATATCGACTTTAGGCACCTAAAATATCGATTTTGAGCATGTTTTGGGCCTGTATTTTAAAAATACTCTTACACGGAGTAGACATGTACAGATCGCTTTTGGGACCCAAAAATATCGAATTTTCGGGTGTTTTGAGCCTGAATTTGAGATATAAACGGGTACAGAAGATGCATGCACATATCGACTTTGTGCACCTAAAATATCAATTTTCAGCATGTTTTGGGCCTGTATTTTAAAAACACTCTAACACGGAGTAGGCATGTACAGATCGCTTCTGGGACCCAAAAACATCGAATTTTCTGGTGTTTTGAACCAGAATTAGGGATGAACACGGGTACAGAAGATGCATACACATATTGACTTTGGGCACATAAAATATAGATTTTCAGCATGTTTTGGGCCTGTATTTTAAAAACACTCTAACACGGAGTATGGACGTACAGATCGCTTCTGGGACACAAAAACATTTAATTTTCGAGTGTTTTGAGCCTGAATTTGAGATATAGACGGGTACAGAAGATGCATACACATATTGACTTTGGGCACCTAAAATATAGATTTTTAGTATGTTTTGGGCGTATAATTTGAAAATATTCTAGCACTGAGTAGGCATGTACAGATCGCTTCTGGGACCCAAAAATATCGAATTTTCAGGGGTTTTGAGCCAGAACTTGGGAAATAACCGAGTACGGAGTATGCATGCACATATCGACTTTTTGCACCTATAATATCGATTTTGTGCATGTTTTGGGTCTGTATCTTGAAAATACTCAAACACGGTGTAGACATGTACAGATCGCTTGTGGGACCCAAAAATATCGAATTTTCTGGTGTTTTGAACCAGAATTAGGGATATACACTGGTACAGAAGATGCATACACATATTGACTTTGGGCACATAAAATATCGATTTTTAGCATGTTTTGAGCCTATATTTTGAAAAAATTCTAGCACTGAGTATGCATGTACAGATCGCTTAAGGGACCCAAAAATATGGAATTTTCGAGTGTTTTGAGCCTGAATTTGAGATATAAACGGGTATAGAAGATGCATGCACATATCGACTTTTTGCACCTAAAATATCGATTTTGATCATGTTTTGGGTCTGTATCTTGAAAAAATTCTAGCAAGGAGTAGGCATATACAGATCGCTTCTGGGACCCAAAAATATCTAATTTTCGGGTGTTTTGAACCTGAATTTGGGATATAGACGGATACAGAAAATGCATGCACATATCGACTTTGGGCACCTAAATTATCGATTTTGAGCATGTTTTGGGCCTGTATTTTGAAAATACTCTAACACGGAGAAGGCATGTACAGATCGCTTCTGGGACCCAAAAATATCGAATTTTCGGGTGTTTTGAGCCTGAATTTGAGATATAAACAGGTACAGAAGATGCATGCACATATCGACTTTTTGCACCTAAAATATCGATTTGGAGCATGTTTTGGGACTGTATCTTGAAAACATTCTAGCAAGAAGTAGGCATGTACAGATTGCTTCTGGGACCCAAAAATATCGAATTTTCGAATGTTTTAAACCTGAATTTGGGATATAGACGGGTACAGAAAATGCATACACATATTGACTTTGGGCAGCTAAAATATCGATTTTCAGCATGTTTTAGGCTTGTATTTTGAAAATACTCTGACACGGAGTATGCATGTACAGATGGCTTTTGGGACCCAAAAATATCGAATTTTCGGAGTTTTGAGCCTGAATTTGAGATATAAACGGGTACAGAAGATGCATGCCCATATCGACTTTGGCACCCAAAATATCGATTTTTGATATGTTTTAGGCGTATAATTTGAAAATATTCTAGCACTGAGTAGGCATGTACAGATCGCTTCTGGGACCCAAAAATATCGAATTTTCGGGCGTTTTGAACCTGAATTTGAGATATAAACGGGTACAGAAGATGCATGCACATATCGACTTTGGGCACCCAAAATATCGATTTTCAGCATGTTCTGAGCCTATATTTTGAAAACATTCTAGCACTGAGTAGGCATGTACAGATCGCTTCTGGGACCCAAAAAATTGAATTTTCGGGAGTTTTGAGCCTGAATTTGAGATATAACCGGGTACAGAGAATGCATACACATATTGACTTTGTGCACGTAAAATATTAATTTTTTAGTATGTTTTGGGCCTGTATTTTAAAAACACTCTAACACGGAATATGCATGTACAGATCGCTTCTGGGACCCAAAAATATCGAATTTTCGGAGTTTTGAGCCTGAATTTGAGATATAAACGGGTACAGAAGATGCATGCACATATCGACTTTTTGCACTAAAAATATCGATTTTGAGCATGTTTTGGGTCTGTATCTTGAAAACATTCTAGCAAGGAGTAGGCATGTACAGATCGCTTGTGGGACCCAAAAATATCGAATTTTCTGGTGTTTTGAACCAGAATTAGGGATATACACTGGTACAGAAGATGCATACACATATTGACTTTGGGCACATAAAATATCGATTTTCAGCATGTTTTGGGTCTGTATTTTAAAAACACTCTAACACGGAGTATGCACGTACAGATCGCTTATGGGACCCAAAAACATTGAATTTTCGGGTGTTTTGAGCATGAATTTGAGATATAAACGGATACAGAAGATGCATGCACATATCGACTTTGGGCACCTAAAATATCGATTTTGAGCATCTTTTGGGCCTGTATTTTGAAAATACTCAAACACGGTGTAGACATGTAAAGAACGCTTCTGGGACACATAAATATCGATTTTTTGGGTGTTTCGAGCCTGAATTTAAAATATAGACGGGTACAGAAGACGCATACACATATTGACTTTGAGCACCTAAAATATAGATTTTCAGCATGTTTTAAGCCTGTATTTTGAAAATACTTTAACACGGAGAAGGCATGTACAGATCGCTTAAGGGACCCAAAAATATCGAATTTTCGGGTGTTTTGAGCCTGAATTTGAGATATAAACGGATACAGAAGATGCATGCACATATCGAATTTAGGCACCTAAAATATCGATTTTGAGCATGTTTTGGGCCTGTATTTTAAAAATACTCTAACACGGAGTAGACATGTACAGATCGCTTTTGGGACCCAAAAATATCGAATTTTCGGGTGTTTTGAGCCTGAATTTGAGATATAAACGGGTACAGAAGATGCATGCACATATCGACTTTGTGCACCTAAAATATCAATTTTCAGCATGTTTTGGGCCTGTATTTTAAAAACACTCTAACACGGAGTAGGCATGTACAGATCGCTTCTGGGACCCAAAAACATCGAATTTTCTGGTGTTTTGAACCAGAATTAGGGATGTACACGGGTACAGAAGATGCATACACATATTGACTTTGGGCACATAAAATATAGATTTTCAGCATGTTTTGGGCCTGTATTTTAAAAACACTCTAACACGGAGTATGGACGTACAGATCGCTTCTGGGACACAAAAACATTTAATTTTCGAGTGTTTTGAGCCTGAATTTGAGATATAGACGGGTACAGAAGATGCATACACATATTGACTTTGGGCACCTAAAATATAGATTTTTAGTATGTTTTGGGCGTATAATTTGAAAATATTCTAGCACTGAGTAGGCATGTACAGATCGCTTCTGGGACCCAAAAATATCGAATTTTCAGGGGTTTTGAGCCAGAACTTGGGAAATAACCGAGTACGGAGTATGCATGCACATATCGACTTTTTGCACCTATAATATCGATTTTGTGCATGTTTTGGGTCTGTATCTTGAAAATACTCAAACACGGTGTAGACATGTACAGATCGCTTCTGGGACACAAAAATATCGAATTTTCGGGCGTTTTGAGCCTGAATTTGAGATATAAACGGGTACAGAAGATGCATGCACATATCGACTTTGGACACCTAAAATATCGATTTTTAGCATGTTTTGAGCCTATATTTTGAAAAAATTCTAGCACTGAGTATGCATGTACAGATCGCTTAAAGGACCCAAAAATATGGAATTTTCGAGTGTTTTGAGCCTGAATTTGAGATATAAACGGGTATAGAAGATGCATGCACATATCGACTTTTTGCACCTAAAATATCGATTTTGATCATGTTTTGGGTCTGTATCTTGAAAAAATTCTAGCAAGGAGTAGGCATATACAGATCGCTTCTGGGACCCAAAAATATCGAATTTTCGGGTGTTTTGAACCTGAATTTGGGATATAGACGGATACAGAAAATGCATGCACATATCGACTTTGGGCACCTAAATTATCGATTTTGAGCATGTTTTGGGCCTGTATTTTGAAAATACTCTAACACGGAGTAGGCATGTACAGATCGCTTCGGGGACCCAAAAATATCGAATTTTCGGGTGTTTTGAGCCTGAATTTGAGATATAAACAGGTACAGAAGATGCATGCACATATCGACTTTTTGGCACCTAAAATATCGATTTTGAGCATGTTTTGGGTCTGTATCTTGAAAACATTCTAGCAAGAAGTAGGCATGTACAGATTGCTTCTGGTACCCAAAAATATCAAATTTTCGAGTGTTTTGAACCTGAATTTGGGATATAGACGGGTACAGATGATGCATGCACATATCGACTTTGGGAACCTAAAATATCGATTTTGATCATGTTTTGGGCCTGTATTTTGAAAATACTCTAACACGGTGTAGACATGTACAGATCGCTTCTGGGAAATTTTTTTTTCGATTTTTTGGGTGTTTTGAGCCTGAATTTGAGATATAAACGGGTACAGAAGATGCATGCACATATCGACTTTGGCACCCAAAATATCGATTTTTAGTATGTTTTGGGCCTATATTTTGAAAATATTCTAGCATGTTTTGGGCCTGAATTTTGAAAATACTTTAACACGGAGTAGGCATGTACAGATCGCTCCTGGGATTCAAAAATATTGAATTTTCGGGTGTTTTGAGCCTGAATTTGAGATATAAATGGGTACTGAAGATGCATGCACATATCGACTTTGGGCACCTAAAATATCGATTTTCAGCATGTTTTGGGGATATATTTTGAAAATATTCTAGCACTGAGAAGGCATGTACATATCGCTTTTGGGACCCAAAAGTATCGAATTTTCGGGTGTTTTGAGCATGAATTTGGGATATAACCGTGTACAGGGGATGCATGAACATATCGACTTTTTGCACCTAAAATATCGATTTTGAGCATGTTTTGGGTTTGTATCTTGAAAAAATTCTAGCAAGGAGTAGGCATGTACAGATCGCTTCTGGGACCTAAAAATATCGAATTTTCTGGTGTTATGAACCTGAATTTGGGATATAGATGGGTACAGAAGATGCATACACATATTGACTTTTTGCACCTAAAATATAGATTTTCAGCATGTTTTGGGCCTGTATTTTGAAAATACTTTAACACGGAGTAGGCATTTAAAGATCGCTTCTGGGACCCAAAAATATCGAATTTTTGAGTGTTTTGAGGCTGAATTTGAGATATAAACGGGTACAGAACATGCATGCACATATCGACATTGGACACCTAAAATATCGATTTATAGCATGTTTTAAGCCACTATTTTAAAAACATTCCAGCACTGAGTAGGCATGTGCAGATAGCTTAAGGGACCCAAAAATATCGATCGAATTTTCGGAGTTTTGAGCCTAAATTTGAGATATAAACGGGTACAGAAGATGCATGCACATATCGACTTTGGGCACCTAAAATATCGATTTTGAGCATCTTTTGGGCCTGTATTTTGAAAATACTCAAACACGGTGTAGACATGTACAGAACGCTTCTGGGACACATAAATATCGATTTTTTGGGTGTTTCGAGCCTGAATTTAAAATATAGACGGGTACAGAAGATGCATACACATATTGACTTTGAGCACCTAAAATATAGATTTTCAGCATGTTTTAAGCCTGTATTTTGAAAATACTTTAACACGGAGAAGGCATGTACAGATCGCTTAAGGGACCCAAAAATATCGAATTTTCGGGTGTTTTGAGCCTGAATTTGAGATATAAACGGATACAGAAGATGCATGCACATATCGACTTTAGGCACCTAAAATATCGATTTTGAGCATGTTTTGGGCCTGTATTCTAAAAATACTCTAACACGGAGTAGACATGTACAGATCGCTTTTGGGACCCAAAAATATCGAATTTTCGGGTGTTTTGAGCCTGAATTTGAGATATAAACGGGTACAGAAGATGCATGCACATATCGACTTTGTGCACCTAAAATATCAATTTTCAGCATGTTTTGGGCCTGTATTTTAAAAACACTCTAACACGGAGTAGGCATGTACAGATCGCTTCTGGGACCCAAAAACATCGAATTTTCTGGTGTTTTGAACCAGAATTAGGGATGTACACGGGTACAGAAGATGCATACACATATTGACTTTGGGCACATAAAATATAGATTTTCAGCATGTTTTGGGCCTGTATTTTAAAAACACTCTAACACGGAGTATGGACGTACAGATCGCTTCTGGGACACAAAAACATTTAATTTTCGAGTGTTTTGAGCCTGAATTTGAGATATAGACGGGTACAGAAGATGCATACACATATTGACTTTGGGCACCTAAAATATAGATTTTTAGTATGTTTTGGGCGTATAATTTGAAAATATTCTAGCACTGAGTAGGCATGTACAGATCGCTTCTGGGACCCAAAAATATCGAATTTTCAGGGGTTTTGAGCCAGAACTTGGGAAATAACCGAGTACGGAGTATGCATGCACATATCGACTTTTTGCACCTATAATATCGATTTTGTGCATGTTTTGGGTCCGTATCTTGAAAATACTCAAACACGGTGTAGACATGTACAGATCGCTTCTGGGACACAAAAATATCGAATTTTCGGGCGTTTTGAGCCTGAATTTGAGATATAAACGGGTACAGAAGATGCATGCACATATCGACTTTGGACACCTAAAATATCGATTTTTAGCATGTTTTGAGCCTATATTTTGAAAACATTCTAGCACTGAGTATGCATGTACAGATCGCTTAAGGGACCCAAAAATATGGAATTTTCGAGTGTTTTGAGCTTGAATTTGAGATATAAACGGGTATAGAAGATGCATGCACATATCGACTTTTTGCACCTAAAATATCGATTTTGATCATGTTTTGGGTCTGTATCTTGAAAAAATTCTAGCAAGGAGTAGGCATATACAGATCGCATCTGGGACCCAAAATTATCGAATTTTCGGGTGTTTTGAACCTGAATTTGGGATATAGACGGATACAGAAAATGCATGCACATATCGACTTTGGGCACCTAAATTATCGATTTTGAGCATGTTTTGGGCCTGTATTTTGAAAATACTCTAACACGGAGTAGGCATGTACAGATCGCTTCGGGGACCCAAAAATATCGAATTTTCGGGTGTTTTGAGCCTGAATTTGAGATATAAACAGGTACAGAAGATGCATGCACATATCGACTTTTTGGCACCTAAAATATCGATTTTGAGCATGTTTTGGGTCTGTATCTTGAAAACATTCTAGCAAGAAGTAGGCATGTACAGATTGCTTCTGGTACCCAAAAATATCAAATTTTCGAGTGTTTTGAACCTGAATTTGGGATATAGACGGGTACAGATGATGCATGCACATATCGACTTTGGGAACCTAAAATATCGATTTTGATCATGTTTTGGGCCTGTATTTTGAAAATACTCTAACACGGTGTAGACATGTACAGATCGCTTCTGGGAAATTTTTTTTTCGATTTTTTGGGTGTTTTGAGCCTGAATTTGAGATATAAACGGGTACAGAAGATGCATGCACATATCGACTTTGGCACCCAAAATATCGATTTTTAGTATGTTTTGGGCCTATATTTTGAAAATATTCTAGCATGTTTTGGGCCTGTATTTTGAAAATACTTTAACACGGAGTAGGCATGTACAGATCGCTCCTGGGATTCAAAAATATTGAATTTTCGGGTGTTTTGAGCCTGAATTTGAGATATAAATGGGTACTGAAGATGCATGCACATATCGACTTTGGGCACCTAAAATATCGATTTTCAGCATGTTTTGGGGATATATTTTGAAAATATTCTAGCACTGAGAAGGCATGTACATATCGCTTTTGGGACCCAAAAGTATCGAATTTTCGGGTGTTTTGAGCATGAATTTGGGATATAACCGTGTACAGGGGATGCATGAACATATCGACTTTTTGCACCTAAAATATCGATTTTGAGCATGTTTTGGGTTTGTATCTTGAAAAAATTCTAGCAAGGAGTAGGCATGTACAGATCGCTTCTGGGACCTAAAAATATCGAATTTTCTGGTGTTATGAACCTGAATTTGGGATATAGATGGGTACAGAAGATGCATACACATATTGACTTTTTGCACCTAAAATATAGATTTTCAGCATGTTTTGGGCCTGTATTTTGAAAATACTTTAACACGGAGTAGGCATTTAAAGATCGCTTCTGGGACCCAAAAATATCGAATTTTTGAGTGTTTTGAGGCTGAATTTGAGATATAAACGGGTACAGAACATGCATGCACATATCGACATTGGACACCTAAAATATCGATTTATAGCATGTTTTAAGCCACTATTTTAAAAACATTCTAGCACTGAGTAGGCATGTGCAGATAGCTTAAGGGACCCAAAAATATCGAATTTTCGGAGTTTTGAGCCTAAATTTGAGATATAAACGGGTACAGAAGATTCATGCACATATCGACTTTGGACACCTAAAATATCGGTTTTTAGCATGTTTTTTGCCTACATTTTGAAAACATTCTAGCACTGAGTATGCATGTACAGATCGCTTAAGGGACCCAAAAATATGGAATTTTCGGGTGTTTTGAGCTTGAATTTGAGATATAAACGGGTACAGAAGATGCATGCACATATCGACTTTTTGCACCTAAAATATCGATTTTGATTATGTTTTGGGTCTGTATCTTGAAAAAATTCTAGCAACGAGTAGGCATGTACAGATCGCTCCTGGGACCCAAAAATATCGAATTTTCGGGTGTTTTGAACCTGAATTTGTGATATAGACGGATACAGAAGATACATGCACATATAGACTTTGGGCACTTAAAATATCGATTTTGAGCATGTTTTGGGCCTGTATTTTGAAAATACTTTAACTCCGAGTGGGCATGTACAGATCGCTTCTGGGACCCAAAAATATCGAATTTTCGTTTGTTTTGAGCCTGAATTTGAGATATAAACGGGTACAGAAGATGCATGCACATATCGACTTTTTGCACCTAAAATATCGATTTTGTGCATGTTTTGGGTCTGTATCTTGAAAACTTTCTAGCAAGAAGTAGGCATGTACAGATTGCTTCTGGGACCGAAAAATATCGAATTTTCGAATGTTTTGAACCTGAATTTGGGATATAGACGGGTACAGAAGATGCATACACATATCGACTTTGGGCACCTAAAATATAGATTTTGAGCATGTTTTGGGTCTGTATCTTGAAAACATTCTAGCAAGAAGTAGGCATGTACAGATTGCTTCTGGGACCCAAAAATATCGAATTTTCGAATGTTTTGAACCTGAATTTGGGATATAACCGGGTACAGAGAATGCATACACATATTGACTTTGTGCAACTAAAATATCAATTTTTTAGCATGTTTTGGGCATATAATTCTTAAATATTCTAGCACTGAGTAGGCATGTACAGATCGCTTCTGGGACCCAAAAATACCGAATTTTCTGGTGTTTTGAACCTGAATTTGGGATATACACGGGTACAGAAGATGCATACACATATTGACTTTGGGCACCTAAAATATTGATTTTCAGCATGTTTTGAGCCTGTATTTTGAAAATACTTTAACACGGAGAAGGCATGTACAGATCGCTTCTGGGACCCAAAAATATCGAATTTTCGGGTGTTTTGAGCCTGAATTTGAGATATAAACGGGTACAGAAGATGCATGCACATATCGACCTTGGCACCCAAAATATCGATTTTTAGTATGTTTTGGGCCTATATTTTGAAAATATTCTAGCATGTTTTGGGCCTGTATTTTGAAAATACTTTAACACGGAGTAGGCATGTACAGATCGCTCCTGGGATTCAAAAATATTGAATTTTCGGGTGTTTTGAGCCTGAATTTGAGATATAAATGGGTACTGAAGATGCATGCACATATCGACTTTGGGCACCTAAAATATCGATTTTCAGCATGTTTTGGGGATATATTTTGAAAATATTCTAGCACTGAGAAGGCATGTACATATCGCTTTTGGGACCCAAAAGTATCGAATTTTCGGGTGTTTTGAGCATGAATTTGGGATATAACCGTGTACAGGGGATGCATGAACATATCGACTTTTTGCACCTAAAATATCGATTTTGAGCATGTTTTGGGTTTGTATCTTGAAAAAATTCTAGCAAGGAGTAGGCATGTACAGATCGCTTCTGGGACCTAAAAATATCGAATTTTCTGGTGTTATGAACCTGAATTTGGGATATAGATGGGTACAGAAGATGCATACACATATTGACTTTTTGCACCTAAAATATAGATTTTCAGCATGTTTTGGGCCTGTATTTTGAAAATACTTTAACACGGAGTAGGCATTTAAAGATCGCTTCTGGGACCCAAAAATATCGAATTTTCGAGTTTTTTGAGGCTGAATTTGAGATATAAACGGGTACAGAACATGCATGCACATATCGACATTGGACACCTAAAATATCGATTTATAGCATGTTTTAAGCCACTATTTTAAAAACATTCTAGCACTGAGTAGGCATGTGCAGATAGCTTAAGGGACCCAAAAATATCGAATTTTCGGAGTTTTGAGCCTAAATTTGAGATATAAACGGGTACAGAAGATTCATGCACATATCGACTTTGAACACCTAAAATATCGGTTTTTAGCATGTTTTGAGCCACTATTTTAAAAACATTCTAGCACTGAGTAGGCATGTGCAGATAGCTTAAGGGACCCAAAAATATCGAATTTTCGTTTGTTTTGAGCCTGAATTTGAGATATAAACGGGTACAGAAGATGCATGCACATATCGACTTTTTGCACCTAAAATATCGATTTTGTGCATGTTTTGGGTCTGTATCTTGAAAACTTTCTAGCAAGAAGTAGGCATGTACAGATTGCTTCTGGGACCGAAAAATATCGAATTTTCGAATGTTTTGAACCTGAATTTGGGATATAGACGGGTACAGAAGATGCATACACATATCGACTTTGGGCACCTAAAATATAGATTTTGAGCATGTTTTGGGTCTGTATCTTGAAAACATTCTAGCAAGAAGTAGGCATGTACAGATTGCTTCTTGGTCCCAAAAATATCGAATTTTCGAATGTTTTGAACCTGAATTTGGGATATAACCGGGTACAGAGAATGCATACACATATTGACTTTGTGCAACTTAAATATCAATTTTTTAACATGTTTTGGGCGTATAATTCTTAAATATTCTAGCACTGAGTAGGCATGTACAGATCGCTTCTGGGACCCAAAAATACCGAATTTTCTGGTGTTTTGAACCTGAATTTGGGATATACACGGGTACAGAAGATGCATACACATATTGACTTTGGGCACCTAAAATATAGATTTTCAGCATGTTTTGAGCCTGTATTTTGAAAATACTTTAACACGGAGAAGGCATGTACAGATTGCTTCTGGGACCCAAAAATATCGAATTTTCGGGTGTTTTGAGCCTGAATTTGAGATATAAACGGGTACAGAAGATGCATGCACATATCGACTTTTTGCACCTAAAATATCGATTTGGAGCATGTTTTGGGACTGTATCTTGAAAACATTCTAGCAAGAAGTAGGCATGTACAGATTGCTTCTGGGACCCAAAAATATCGAATTTTCGAATGTTTTAAACCTGAATTTGGGATATAGACGGGTACAGAAAATGCATACACATATTGACTTTGGGCAGCTAAAATATCGATTTTCAGCATGTTTTAGGCTTGTATTTTGAAAATACTCTGACACGGAGTATGCATGTACAGATGGCTTTTGGGACCCAAAAATATCGAATTTTCGGAGTTTTGAGCCTGAATTTGAGATATAAACGGGTACAGAAGATGCATACACATATTGACTTTGGGCACCTAAAATATCGATTTTGAGCATCTTTTGGGCCTGTATTTTGAAAATACTCTAACACGGTGTAGACATGTACAGATCGCTTCTGGGACACAAAAATATCGATTTTTTGGGAGTTTTGAGCCTGAATTTGAGATATAAACGGGTACAGAAGATGCATGCCCATATCGACTTTGGCACCCAAAATATCGATTTTTGATATGTTTTAGGCGTATAATTTGAAAATATTCTAGCACTGAGTAGGCATGTACAGATCGCTTCTGGGACCCAAAAATATCGAATTTTCGGGCGTTTTGAACCTGAATTTGAGATATAAACGGGTACAGAAGATGCATGCACATATCGACTTTGGGCACCCAAAATATCGATTTTCAGCATGTTCTGAGCCTATATTTTGAAAACATTCTAGCACTGAGTAGGCATGTACAGATCGCTTCTGGGACCCAAAAAATTGAATTTTCGGGAGTTTTGAGCCTGAATTTGAGATATAACCGGGTACAGAGAATGCATACACATATTGACTTTGTGCACGTAAAATATTAATTTTTTAGTATGTTTTGGGCCTGTATTTTAAAAACACTCTAACACGGAATATGCATGTACAGATCGCTTCTGGGACCCAAAAATATCGAATTTTCGGAGTTTTGAGCCTGAATTTGAGATATAAACGGGTACAGAAGATGCATGCACATATCGACTTTTTGCACTTAAAATATCGATTTTGAGCATGTTTTGGGTCTGTATCTTGAAAACATTCTAGCAAGGAGTAGGCATGTACAGATCGCTTGTGGAACCCAAAAATATCGAATTTTCTGGTGTTTTGAACCAGAATTAGGGATATACACTGGTACAGAAGATGCATACACATATTGACTTTGGGCACATAAAATATCGATTTTCAGCATGTTTTGGGTCTGTATTTTAAAAACACTCTAACACGGAGTATGCACGTACAGATCGCTTATGGGACCCAAAAACTTTGAATTTTCGGGTGTTTTGAGCATGAATTTGAGATATAAACGGATACAGAAGATGCATGCACATATCGACTTTGGGCACCTAAAATATCGATTTTGAGCATCTTTTGGGCCTGTATTTTGAAAATACTCAAACACGGTGTAGACATGTACAGAACGCTTCTGGGACACATAAATATCGATTTTTTGGGTGTTTCGAGCCTGAATTTTAAATATAGACGGGTACAGAAGATGCATACACATATTGACTTTGAGCACCTAAAATATAGATTTTCAGCATGTTTTAAGCCTGTATTTTGAAAATACTTTAACACGGAGAAGGCATGTACAGATCGCTTCTGGGACCCAAAAATATCGAATTTTCGGGTGTTTTGAGCCTGAATTTGAGATATAAACGGATACAGAAGATGCATGCACATATCGACTTTAGGCACCTAAAATATCGATTTTGAGCATGTTTTGGGCCTGTATTTTAAAAATACTCTAACACGGAGTAGACATGTACAGATCGCTTTTGGGACCCAAAAATATCGAATTTTCGGGTGTTTTGAGCCTGAATTTGAGATATAAACGGGTACAGAAGATGCATGCACATATCGACTTTGTGCACCTAAAATATCAATTTTCAGCATGTTTTGGGCCTGTATTTTAAAAACACTCTAACACGGAGTAGGCATGTACAGATCGCTTCTGGGACCCAAAAACATCGAATTTTCTGGTGTTTTGAACCAGAATTAGGGATGTACACGGGTACAGAAGATGCATACACATCTTGACTTTGGGCACATAAAATATAGATTTTCAGCATGTTTTGGGCCTGTATTTTAAAAACACTCTAACACGGAGTATGGACGTACAGATCGCTTCTGGGACACAAAAACATTTAATTTTCGAGTGTTTTGAGCCTGAATTTGAGATATAGACGGGTACAGAAGATGCATACACATATTGACTTTGGGCACCTAAAATATAGATTTTTAGTATGTTTTGGGCGTATAATTTGAAAATATTCTAGCACTGAGTAGGCATGTACAGATCGCTTCTGGGACCCAAAAATATCGAATTTTCAGGGGTTTTGAGCCAGAACTTGGGAAATAACCGAGTACGGAGGATGCATGCACATATCGACTTTTTGCACCTATAATATCGATTTTGTGCATGTTTTGGGTCTGTATCTTGAAAATACTCAAACACGGTGTAGACATGTACAGATCGCTTCTGGGACACAAAAATATCGATTTTTTGGGTGTTTTGAGCCTGAATTTGAGATATAAACGGGTACAGAAGATGCATGCACATATCGACTTTGGCACCCAAAATATCGATTTTTAGTATGTTTTTGGCGTATAATTTGAAAATATACTAGCACTGAGTAGGCATATACAGATCGCTTCTGGGACCCAAAAATATCGAATTTTCAGGGGTTTTGAGCCAGAACTTGGGATATAACCGGGTATAGAGGATGCAAGCACATATCGACTTTTGCAGCCAAAATATCGATTTTTAGTATGTTTTGGGCCTATATTTTGAAAACATTCCAGCAAGGAGTAGGCATGTACATATCGCTTTTGGGACCCAAAAGTATCGAATTTTCGGGTCTTTTGAGTCTGAATTTGGGATATAACCGTGTACAGAGGATGCATGAACATATCGACTTTTTGCACCTAAAATATCGATTTTGAGCATGTTTTGGGTTTGTATCTTGAAAAAATTCTAGCAAGGAGTAGGCATGTACAGATCGCTCCTGGGACCTAAAAATATCGAATTTTCTGGTGTTTTGAACCTGAATTTGGGATATAGATGGGTACAGAAGATGCATACACATATTGACTTTTTGCACCTAAAATATAGATTTTCAGCATGTTTTGGGCCTGTATCTTGAAAATACTTTAACACGGAGTAGGCATGTACAGATACCTTAAGGGACCCAAAAATATCGAATTTTCGGAGTTTTGAGCCTAAATTTGAGATATAAAAGGGTACAGAAGATTCATGCACATATCGATTTTGGACACCTAAAATATCGGTTTTTAGCATGTTTTGAGACTACATTTTGAAAACATTCTAGCACTGAGTATGCATGTACAGATCGCTTAAGGGACCCAAAAATATGGAATTTTCGGGTGTTTTGAGCTTGAATTTGAGATATAAACGGGTACAGAAGATACATGCACATATCGACTTTTTGCACCTAAAATATCGATTTTGATCATGTTTTGGGTCTGTATCTTGAAAAAATTCTAGCAAGTAGTAGGCATGTACAGATCGCTCCTGGGACCCAAAAATATCGAATTTCGGGTGTTTTGAACCTGAATTTGGGATATAGACGGATACAGAAGATGCATGCACATATCGACTTTGGGCACCTAAAATATCGATTTTGAGCATGTTTTGGGCCTGTATTTTGAAAATACTCTAACACGGAGTGGGCATGTACAGATCGCTTCTGGGACCCAAAAATATCGAATTTTCGGGTGTTTTGAGCCTGAATTTGAGATATAAACGGGTACAGAAAATGCATGCACATATCGACTTTTTGCACCTAAAATATCGATTTTGTGCATGTTTTGGGTCTGTATCTTGAAAACTTTCTAGCAAGAAGTAGGCATGTACAGATTGCTTCTGGGACCCAAAAATATCGAATTTTCGGGTGTTTTGAGCCTGAATTTGGGATATAAACGGGTACAGAAGATGCATAAACATATTGACTTTGGGCACCTAAAATATTGATTTTCAGCATGTTTTTGCCAGAATTTTGAAAATACTCTAACACGGAGTATGCATGTACAGATTGCTTCTGGGACCCAAAAATATCGAATTTTCGAGTGTTTTGAGCCTTAATTTGAGATATATATTGACTTTTCGCACCTAAAATATCGATTTTGAGCATGTTTTGGGTCTGTATCTTGAAAACATTCTAGCACTGAGTAGGCATGTAGAGATCGCTTCTGGGACACAAAAATATCGATTTTTTGGGTGTTTTGAGTCTGAATTTGAGTTTTAATCGGGTACAGAAGATGCATACACATATTGACTTTGGGCACCTAAAATATCGATTTTCATCATGTTTTGGGCCTGTATTTTGAAAATACTCTAATACGGTGTAGGCATGTACAGATCGCTTCTGGGACAAAAAAATATCGATTTTTTGGGTGTTTTGAGCCTGAATTTGAGATATAAACGAGTACAGAAGATACATGCACATATCGACTTTTTCACCCAAAATATCGATTTTCAGCATGTTTTGGGTCTGTATCTTGAAAACATTCTAGCAACGAGTAGGTATCTACAGATCGCTTCTGAGACCCAAAAATATCGAATTTTCGGGTGTTTTGAGCCTGAATTTAGGATATAAACGGGTACAGAAGATGCATGCACATATTGACTTTGGCACCCAAAATATCGATTTTGAGCATGTTTTGGGCCTATATTATAAAAATATTCTAGCACTGAGTAGGCATGTACAGATCGCTTCTGAGACCCAAAAATATCGAATTTTCGGGTGTTTTGAGCTTGAATTTGGGATATAAACGGGTACAGAAGATGCAGACACATATTGACATTGGGCACCTAAAATATTGATTTTCAGCATGTTTTGGGCCTATATTATAAAAATATTCTAACACTGAGTATGCACGTACAGATCGCTTAAGGGACCCAAAAATATTGAATTTTCGGGTGTTTTGAGCCTGAATTTGAGATATAAACGGGTACAGAAGATGCATGCATATATCGACTTTAGGCACCTAAAATATCGATTTTTAGCAGGTTTTGGGCCTATATGTTGAAATAATCTAGCACTGAGTAGGTATGTACAGATCGTTTCTGGGACCCAAAAATATTGAATTTTTTGGGTGTTTTGAGCCTGAATTTGAGATATAAACGGGTACAGAAGATGCATGCACATATCGACTTTAGGCACCTAAAATATCGATTTTTAGCTGGTTTTGGGCCTATATGTTGAAATAATCTAGCACTGAGTAGGTATGTACAGATCGTTTCTGGGACCCAAAAATATTGAATTTTCGGGTGTTTTGAGACTGAATTTGGGAAATAAACGGGTACAGAAGATACATGAACATATCGACTTTGGGCACCTAAAATATCGATTTTTTGCATGTTTTGGGCCTGTATTTAAAAAAAAACTCTAACACAGATAATGCACGTACAGATAGCTTCTAGGACCCAAAAATGTCGAATTTTCGGATGTTTTGAGCCTGAATTTGATATATAAACGGGTACAGAAGTTGCATGAACATATTGACTTTGGGCACCTAAAATATCGATTTTTAGCATGTTTTGGGTCTGTATCTTGAAAACATTCTAGCAAGGAGTAGGCATGTACATTGTTTTTGGGACCAAAAAATATTCAATTTTCGGGTGTTTTAGAATGATTTTGATATATAAACGGGTACTGAGGATACATGCACATATCGACTTTTTGATCCTAAAATATCGATTTTGTTCATGTTTTGGGTCTGTTTCTTGAAAACATTCTAGAAAGGAGTAGGCATGTACAGATTGCTTATGTGACCCAAAAATATTGAATTTTCGGGTGTTTTGAGCCTGAATTTGAAATATAAACGGGTACAAAAGTTGCATGCACATATCGACTTTAGGCACCCAAAATATCCATTTTTATCATGTTTTGGGCCTGTATTTTTAAAACATTCTCTAACACGGAGTAGGCATGTACAGATCGCTTCTGTAGCACTTAGTAGACATGTACAGATCGGTTCTGGAACCCAAAAATATCGATTTTTCGGGTGTGTTGAGCCTGAATTTGAGATATAAACGGGTACAGAAGATGCATGCACATATCGACTTGGGAAACCTAAAATATTGATTTTTAGCATGTTTTAAGCCTATATTTTAAAACATTCTAGCACTGAGTAGACATGTACAGATCGCTTCGGGGACCCAAGAATATTGCATTTTTGGGTGTTTTGAGCCTGAATTTGAGATATATACGGGCACTGAAGATGCATGCACATACCGACTTTTTGCACCTAAAATATCGATTTTGAGCATGTTTTGGGTCTGTATCTTGAAAACATTCTAGCATGGAGTAGGGATGTACAGATCGCTTCTGGGACACAAAAATACCAAATTTTAGGGTGTTTTGAGCCTGAATTTGAGATATAAACGGGTACAGATAATGCATGCACATATCGACTTTGGGCACAAAAAATATCGATTTTTAGCATGTTTTGGCCCTTTATTTTGAAAATACTCTAACACGAAGTAGGCATGTACAGATCGCTACTGGGACCCCAAAATATCGAATTTTCGGATAATTTGAGCCTGAATTTGAGATATAATCGGGTACAGTAGAAGCATGCACATATTGACTTTGGGCACCTAAAATATTGATTTTCAGCATGTTTTCGGCCTGTATTTTGAAAATACTCTAACACGGAGTAGGCATGTACAGATCGCTTCTGGGACCCAAAAATATCGAATTTTCGGGAGTTTTGAGCCAGATTTTGAGATATAAACGGGTACAGAAGATGCATGCACAAATCGACTTTGATCACCTAAAATATCGATTTTCAGCATGTTTTGGGAATGTATTTTGAAAATACTTTAACACGGAGTAAGCATGTACAGATCGCTTCTTGGACCCAAAATTACCGAATTTTCGGGTTTTTTGAACCTGAATTTGAGTTATAAACGGGTACAGAAGATGCATGCACATATCGACTATCGACAGCTAAAATATCGATTTTCAGCATGTTTTGGGCATGTATTTTGAAATTACTTAAACACGGAGTAGGCATATACAGATCGCTTCTGGGACCCAAAAATACCGAATTTTTGGGAGTTTTGAGCCTGAATTTGAGATATAAACGGGTACAGTACAGAAGATGCATGCACATATCGAAATTGGGCATCTAAAATATCGATTTTTAGCATGTTTTAGGTCTGTATCTTGAAAACATTCTAGGATTGCGTAGGCATGTACAGATCGCTTCTGGGACCCAAAAATATCGAATTTTCGGGTGTTTAGAGCCTGAATTTAAGATATAAACGGGTACAGAAGATGCATGCACATATTGACTATGGGCAGCTAAAATATCGATTTTCAGCATGTTTTGGGCATTTATTTTGAAAATACTTAAACACGGAGTAGGCATATACAGATTGCATCTAATACCCAAAAATATCGAATTTTCGGGCGTTTTGAGCCTGAATTTGAGATATAAACGGGTACTGAATAAGCATGCACATATCAACTTTTTGCACCTAAAATATCTATTTTGGGGCATGTTTTGGGTCTGTATCTTGAAAACATTCTAGCGTGGAGTAGGTATATACAGGTCACTTCTGGGAACAAAAAATATCGAATTTTCGCGTGTTTTGAGCCTGGGTCCCAGAAGCAATCTGTACATGCATACTCCGTGTTAGAGTATTTTCAAAATTCTGGCAAAAACATGCTGAAAATCAATATTTTAGGTGCCCAAAGTCAATATGTTTATGCATCTTCTGTACCCGTTTATATCCCAAATTCAGGCTCAAAACACCCGAAAATTCGATATTTTTGGGTCCCAGAAGCGATCTGTACATGCCTACTCAGTGCTAGAATATTTTTATAATATAGGCCCAAAACATGCTCAAAATCTATATTTTGGGTGCCAAAGTCGATATGTGGATGCATCTTCTGTACCCGTTTATATCTCAAATTCAGACTCAAAACACCCAAAAAATCGATATTTTTGTGTCCCAGAAGCGATCTGTACATGCCTACACCATGTTAGAGTATTTTCAGAATACAGGCCCAAAACATGCTCAAAATCGATATTTTAGGTGCCCAAAGTCAATATGTGTATGCATCTTCTGTACCCGTCTATATCCCAAATTCAGGTTCAAAACAACAGAAAATTCGATATTTTTTGGTCCCAGAAGCGATCTGTACATGCCTACTTCTTGCTAGAATGTTTCAAGATACAGCCCCAAAACATGCTCAAAATCGATATTTTAGGTGCGAAAAGTCAATATATATCCCAAATTCAGGCTCAAAACACCCAAAAAATTCGATATTTTTGGGTCCCTTCAGCGATCTGGACATGTCTACTCAGTGCTAGAATATTTTCAAAATATGGGCCCAAAACATGCTAAAAATCGATATTTTAGGTGCCCAATGTCGATATGTGCATGCATCTTCTGTACTCGTTTATATCTCAAATTCAGGCTCAAAACACTCGAAAATTCGATATTTTTGAGTCCCAGAAGCAATCTGTACATGCCTACTCCGTGTTAGAGTATTTTCAAAATTCTGGCCCAAAACATGCTGAAAATCAATATTTTAGGTGCCCAAAGTCAATATGTTTATGCATCTTCTGTACCCGTTTATATCCCAAATTCAGGCTCAAAACACCCTAAAATTCGATATTTTTGGGTCCCAGAAGCGATCTGTACATGCCTACTCAGTGCTAGAATATTTTTATAATATAGGCCCAAAACATGCTCAAAATCTATATTTTGGGTGCCCAAGTCGATATGTGCATGCATCTTCTGTACCCTTATATATTCCAAATTCAGGCTCAAAACACCCGAAAATTCGATATGTTTGGGTCCCAGAAGCGATCTGTAGATGCCTACTCGTTGCTAGAATGTTTTCAAGATACAGACCCAAAACATGCTCAAAATCGATATTTTGGGTGCCAAAGTCGATATGTGCATGCATCTTCTGTACCCGTTTATATCTCAAATTCAGGCTCAAAACACCCAAAAAATCGATATTTTTTTGTCCCAGAAGCGATCTGTACATGCCTACACCGTGTTAGAGTATTTTCAAAATACAGGCCCAAAACATGCTGAAAATCGATATTTTAGGTGCCCAAAGTCAATATGTGTATGCATCTTCTGTACCCGATTAAAACTCAAATTCAGGCTCAAAACACCCGAAAATTCGATATTTTTGGGTCCCAGAAGCGATCTGTACATGCCTACTCAGTGCTAGAATGTTTTCAAAATATAGGATTAAAACATTATAAAAATCGATATTTTAGGTATCCAAAGTCGATATGTGCATGCATCTTCTGTACCCGTTTATATCTCAAATTCAGGCTCAAAACACCCGAAAATTCGATATTTTTGGGTCCCAGAAGCGATCTGTACATGCCTACACCATGTTAGAGTATTTTCAGAATACAGGCCCAAAACATGTTCAAAATCGATATTTTAGGTGCCCAAAGTCAATATGTGTATGCATCTTCTGTACCCGTCTATATCCCAAATTCAGGTTCAAAACAACAGAAAATTCGATATTTTTTGGTCCCAGAAGCGATCTGTACATGCCTACTTCTTGCTAGAATGTTTTCAAGATACAGACCCAAAACATGCTCAAAATCGATATTTTAGGTGCGAAAAGTCAATATATATCCCAAATTCAGGCTCAAAACACCCAAAAAAATCGATATTTTTGGGTCCCTTTAGCGATCTGGACATGCCTAATCAGTGCTAGAATGTTTTCAAGATACAGACCCAAAACATGCTCAAAATCGATATTTTGGGTGCCAAAGTCGATATGTGCATGCATCTTCTGTACTCGTTTATATCTCAAATTCAGGCTCAAAACACTCGAAAATTCGATATTTTTGGGTCCCAGAAGCGATCTGTACATGCCTACTCCGTGTTAGAGTATTTTCAAAATTCTGGCCCAAAACATGCTGAAAATCAATATTTTAGGTGCCCAAAGTCAATATGTTTATGCATCTTCTGTACCCGTTTATATCCCAAATTCAGGCTCAAAACACCCGAAAATTCGATATTTTTGGGTCCCAGAAGCGATCTGTACATGCCTACTCAGTGCTAGAAGATGCATGCACATATCGACTTTGGGCACCTAAAATATCGATTTTGAGCATGGTTTGGGCCTTTATTTTAAAAATACTCTAGCACGGAGTAGGCATGTACAGATCGCTTCTGGCACACAAAAATATCAATTTTTTGGGTGTTTTGAGCCTGAATTTGAGATGTAAACGGGTACAGAAGATGCATGCACATATCGACTTTGGCACCCATAATATCGATTTTTAGCATGTTTTGGGCCTGTATTTTGAAAATACTCTAACACGGATTAGACATGTACAGATCGCTTCTGGAACACAAAATTATCAATTTTTTGGGTTTTTTGAGCCTGAATTTGAGACATAAACCGGTACAGAAGAAGCATGCACATATCGATTTTGGCACCCAAAATATCGATTTTTAGCATGTTTTGGGCCTATATTTTAAAAATATTCTAGCACTTAGTAGGCATGTACAGAACGCTTCTGGGACCCAAAAATATCGAATTTTTTGGGTGTTTTGAGCCAGAATTTGGGATATAACCGGGTACAGAGGATGCATACACATATTGACTTTGGGCACCTAAAATATCAATTTTTATTATGTTTTGGGCATGTATTGTAAAAATACTCTAACACGGAGTAGACATGTACAGATCGCTTTTGGGACCCAAAATATCGAATTTTCGGGAGTTTTGAGCCTGAATTTGAGATTTAAACGGGTACAGAAGAAGCTTGCACATATCGACTTTGGACACCTAAAATATCAATTTTAGCATTTTTGGAGCCTATATTTTGAAAACATTCTAGGACTGAGTAGGCATGTACAGATCTCTAAAGGGACCCAAAAATATCGAATTTTAGGGTGTTTTGAGCCTGAATTTGAGTTTTAATCGGGTACAGAAGATGCATACACATATTGACTTTGGGCACCTAAAATATCTATTTTCAGCATGTTTTGGGCCTGTATTTTGAAAATACTCTAACACGGTGTAGGCATGTACAGATCGCTTCTGGGACAAAAAAATATCGATTTTTTGGGTGTTTTGAGCCTGAATTTGAGATATAAACGAGTACAGAAGATGCATTCACATATCGACTTTGGCACCCAAAATATCGATTTTGAGCATGTTTTGGGTCTGTATCTTGAAAACATTCTAGCAACGAGTATTCATCTACAGATCGCTTCTGGGACCCAAACATATCGAATTTTCGGGTGTTTTGAGCCTGAATTTGGAATATATAAGGGTACAGAAGATGCATGCACATATCGACTTGGGCACCCAAAATATCGATTTTGAGCATGTTTTGGGCCTATATTATAAAAATATTCTAGCACTGAGTAGGCATGTACAGATCGCTTCTGAGACCCAAAAATATCGAATTTTCGGGTGTTTTGAGCTTGAATTTGGGATATAAACGGGTACAGAAGATGCAAACACATATTGACATTGGGCACCTAAAATATTGATTTTCAGCATGTTTTGGGCCTGTATTTTGAAAATACTCTAACACGGAGTAGACATATACAGATCGCTTCTGGGACCCAAAAATATCGAATTTTCGGGGTTTTTGAGCCTGAATTTGAGATTTAAACTAGTACAGAAGATGCATGCACATATCGAGTTTGGGCACCTAAAATATCGATTTTGAGCATGTTTTGGGCCCATATTTTGAAAATACTCTAACACGGTGTAGGCATGTACAGATCGCTTCTGGGACACAAAAATATCGATTTTTTGGGTGTTTTGAGCCTGAATTTGTGATATAAACGGGTACAGAAGATGCAAACACATATTGACATTGGGCACCTAAAATATTGATTTTCAGCATGTTTTGGGCCTGTATTTTGAAAATACTTTAACACGGAGAAGGCATGTACAGATCGCTTCTGCGACACAATATCGAATTTTCGGGAGTTTTGAGCCTGAATTTTAAATTTAAACGGGTACAGAAGATGCTTGCACATATCGACTTTAGACACATAAAATATCAATTTTAGCATTTTTGGAGCCTATATTTTTAAAACATTCTAGCACTAAGTAGGCATGTACAGATCGCTTAAGGGACAAAATAATATTGAATTTTTGGGGATTTTGAGCCTGAATTTGAGATATAAACGGGTACAGAAGATGCATGCACAAATCGACTTTTTGCACCTAAAATATCGATTTTGAGCATGTTTTGGGTCTGTGTCTTGAAAATATTCTAGCAAGGAGTAGGCATGTACAGATCGCTTCTGGGACCCAAAAATATCGAATTGTCTGTTGTTTTGAACCTGAATTTGGGATATAGACGGGTACAGAAGATGCATACACATGTTGACTTTGGGCACCTAAAATATCGATTTTGAGCATGTTTTGGGCCTGTATTCTGAAAATACTCTAACATGGTGTAGGCATGTACAGATCGCTTCTGGGACACAAAAATATCGATTTTTTGGGTGTTTTGAGTCTGAATTTGAGATATAAACGGGTACAGAAGATGCATCCACATAACGACTTTGGCACCCAAAATATAGATTTTGAGCATGTTTTGGGCCTATATTATAAAAATATTCTAGCACTGAGTAGGCATGTACAGATCGCTTCTGGGACCCAAAAATATCGAATTTTCGGGTGTTTTGAGCCTGAATTTGGGATATAAACGGGTACAGAAGATGCATAAACATATTGACTTTGGGCACCTAAAATATTGATTTTCAGCATGTTTTGGGCCAGAATTTTGAAAATACTCTAACACGGAGTATGCATGTACAGATTGCTTCTGGTACCCAAAAATATCGAATTTTCGAGTGTTTTGAGCCAGAATTTGAGATATATATTGACTTTTCGCACCTAAAATATCGATTTTGAGCATGTTTTGGGTCTGTATCTTGAAAACATTCTAGCACTGTGTAGGCATGTACAGATCGCTTCTGGGACACAAAAATATCGATTTTTTGGGTGTTTTGAGTCTGAATTTGAGTTTTAATCGGGTACAGAAGATGCATACACATATTGACTTTGGGCACCTAAAATATCGATTTTCATCATGTTTTGGGCCTGTATTTTGAAAATACTCTAACACGGTGTAGGCATGTACAGATCGCTTCTGGGACAAAAAAATATCGATTTTTTGGGTGTTTTGAGCCTGAATTTGAGATATAAACGGGTACAGAAGATGCATGCACATATCGAGTTTGGCACCCAAAATATCGATTTTGAGCATGTTTTGGGTCTGTATCTTGAAAACATTCTAGCAACGAGTAGGCATCTACAGATCGCTTCTGAGACCCAAAAATATCGAATTTTCGGGTGTTTTGAGCCTGAATTTAGGATATAAACGGGTACAGAAGATGCATGCACATATTGACTTTGGCACCCAAAATATCGATTTTGAGCATGTTTTGGGCCTATATTATAAAAATATTCTAGCACTGAGTAGGCATGTACAGATCGCTTCTGAGACCCAAAAATATCGAATTTTCGGGTGTTTTGAGCTTGAATTTGGGATATAAACGGGTACAGAAGATGCATACACATATTGATTTTGGGCACCTAAAATATCGATTTTCAGCATGTTTTGGGCCTATATTTAAAAAACACTCTAACACGGAGTATGCACGTACAGATCGCTTAAGGGACCAAAAAATATTGAATTTTCGGGTGTTTTGAGCCTGAATTTGAGATATATACGGGTACATTAGATGCATGCATATATCGACTTTAGGCACCTAAAATATCGATTTTTAGCAGGTTTTGGGCCTATATGTTGAGATAATCTAGCACTGAGTAGGTATGTACAGATCGTTTCTGGGACCCAAAAATATTGAATTTTTTGGGTGTTTTGAGCCTGAATTTGAGATATAAACGGGTACAGAAGATGCATGCACATATCGACTTTAGGCACCTAAAATATCGATTTTTAGCAGGTTTTGGGCCTAAATGTTGAAATAATCTAGCACTGAGTAGGTATGTACAGATCGTTTCTGGGACCCAAAAATATTGAATTTTCGGGTGTTTTGAGACTGAATTTGGGAAATAAACGGGTACAGAAGATACATGAACATATCGACTTTGGGCACCTAAAATATCGATTTTTAGCATGTTTTGGGCCCATATTTTGAAAAAATTCTAGCACTGAGTAGGCATGTACAGATCACTCCTCGGATTCAAAAATATTGATTTTTCGGGTGTTTGAGCCAGAATTTGAGATATAAACGGGTACAGAAGATGCATGCACATATCGACTTTGGGCACCTAAAATATCGATTTTGAGCATGGTTTGGGCCTGTATTTTAAAAATACTCTAGCACGGAGTAGGCATGTACAGATCGCTTCTGGCACACAAAAATATCAATTTTTTGGGTGTTTTGAGCCTGAATTTGAGATGTAAACGGTTACAAAAGATGCATGCACATATCGACTTTAGCACCCATAATATCGATTTTTAGCATGTTTTGGGCCTGTATTTTGAAAATACTCTAACACGGATTAGGCATGTACAGATCGCTTCTGGGACCCAAAATTATCGATTTTTTGGGTGTTTTGAGCCTGAATTTGAGACATAAACCGGTACAGAATATGCATGCACATATCGATTTGGGCACCCAAAATATCGATTTTTAGCATGTTTTGGGCCTGTATTATGAAAAAAACTCTAACATGGAGTAGGCATGTACAGATCGCTTCTGGGACCCAAAAATATCGAATTTTCGGGTGTTTTGAGCCTGAATTTGGGATATAACCGGGTACAGAAGAGGCATACACATATTGACTTTGGGCACCTAAAATATTAATTTTCAGCATGTTTTGGGCCTGTATTTCAAAAACACCCTAACACGGAGTATGCACGTACAGATTGCTTCAGGGACCCAAAAATATTGAATTGTAGGGTGTTTTCAGCCTTAATTTGAGATATAAACGGGTAAAGAGGATGCATGCACATATCGACTTTGGGCACCTAAAATATCGATTTTTAGTATGTTTTGGGCCTGTATTTTGAAAATACTCTTACACGGAATAGACATGTACATATCACTTTTGGGACCCAAAAATATAGAATTTTCGGGTGTTTTGGGCCTGAATTTGGGAAATAGACGGGTACAGAAGATGCATGCACATATCGACTTTGGGCACCGAAAATATCGATTTTTAGCATGTTTTGAGCCCATATTTCAAAAACATTCTAGCACTGAGTAGGCATGTACAGATCGCTCCTGGGATTCAAAAATATCGAATTTTCGGGTGTTCTGAGCCTAAATTTGAGATATAAACGGGTACAGAAAATGCATGCACATATCGACTTTGGGCACCAAAAATATCGATTTTTAGCATGTTTTGGGCCCAAATTTTTAAAACATTCTAGCACTGAGTAGGCATGTACAGATCGCTTTAAGGACTTTAAAAATATTGAGTTTTCGGGGATTTTGAGCCTGAATTTGAGATATAAACGGGTACAGAAGATACAAGCACTTATCGACTTTTTGCACCTAAAATATCGATTTTGAGCATGTTTTGGGTCTGAATATTGAAAACATTCTAGCAAGGAGTAGGCATGTACAGATCGCTTCTGGGACCCAAAAATATCGAATTTTCTGTTGTTTTGAACCTGAATTTGGGATATAGACGGGTACAGAAGATGCATACACATATTGACTTTGGGCACCTAAAAAATCGTTTTTGAGCATGTTTTGGGCCTGTATTTTGAAAATACTCTAACACGGTGTAGGCATGTACAGATCGCTTCTGGGACACAAAAATATCGATTTTTTGGGTGTTTTGAGCCTGAATTTGAGATAAAAACGGGTACAGAAGATGCATGCACATATCGACTTTGGCACCCAAAATATCGATTTTGAGCATGTTTTGGGCCTATATTATAAAAATATTCTAGCATTGAGTAGGTATGTACAGATCGCTTCTGGGACCCAAAAACATCGAATTTTCGGGTGTTTTGAGCCTGAATTTGGGATATAACCGGGTACAGAGGATGCATACACATATTGGCTTTGGGCACCTAATATATCAATTTTTATTATGTTTTGGGCCTGTATTTTAAAACTACTCTAACACGGAGTAGACATGTACAGATCGCTTTTGGGACCCAAAAATATCGAATTTTCGGGAGTTTTGAGCCTGAATTTGAGATTTAAACGGGTTCAGAAGATGCATGCACATATCGACTTTTTGCACCTAAAATATCGATTTTTAGCATGTTTTGGGCCCATATTTTGAAAACATTCTAGCACTGAGTAGGCATGTACAGATCGCTTTAGGGACTTTAAAAATATCGATTTTTCGGGGATTTTGAGCCTGAATTTGAGATATAAACAGGTACAGAAGATACAAGCACATATCGACTTTTTGCACCTAAAATATCGATTTTGAGCATGTTTTGGGTCTAAATCTTGAAAACATTCTAGCAAGAAGTAGGCATGTACAGATCACTTCTGGGACCCAAAAATATCGAATTTTCTGTTGTTTTAAACCTGAATTTGAGATATAGACGGGTACAGAAGATGCATACACATATTGACTTTGGGTACGTAAAATATCGTTTTTGAGCATGTTTTGGGCCTGTATTTTGAAAATACTCTAACACGGTGTAGGCATGTACAGATCGCTTCTGGGACACAAAAATATCGATTTTTTTGGGTGTTTTGAGCCTGAATTTGAGATATAAACGGGTACAGAAGATGCATGCACATATCGACTTTGGCACCCAAAATATCGATTTTTAGCATCTTTTGGGCCTGTATTATGAAAAAAACTCTAACATGGAGTAGGCATGTACAGATCGCTTCTGGGACCCAAAAATATCGAATTTTCGGGTGTTTTGAACCTGAATTTGGGATATAACCGGGTACAGAAGAGGCATACACATATTGACTTTGGGCACCTAAAATATTAATTTTCAGCATGTTTTGGGCCTGTATTTCAAAAACACCCTAACACGGAGTATGCACGTACAGATCGCTTCTGGGACCCAAAAATATTGAATTGTCGGGTGTTTTGAGCCTGAATTTGAGATATAAACGGGTACAGAGGATGCATGCACATATCGACTTTGGGCACCTAAAATATCGATTTTTAGTATGTTTTGGGCCTGTATTTTGAAAATACTCTTACACGGAATAGACATGTACATATCACTTTTGGGACCCAAAAATATAGAATTTTCGGGTGTTTTGGGCCTGAATTTGGGAAATAGACGGGTACAGAAGATGCATGCACATATCGACTTTGGGCACCGAAAATATCGATTTTTAGCATGTTTTGAGCCCATATTTCAAAAACATTCTAGCACTGAGTAGGCATGTACAGATCGCTCCTGGGATTCAAAAATATCGAATTTTCGGGTGTTCTGAGCCTAAATTTGAGATATAAACGGGTACAGAAGATGCATGCACATATCGACTTTGGACCCCTAAAATATCAAATTTAGCATTTTCGGAGCCTATATTTTGAAAACATTTTAGCACTGAGTAGGCATGTACAGATCGCTTAAGGGACCCAAAAATATTGAATTATCTGAGATTTTGAGCCTGAATTTGAGATATAAACGGGTACAGAAGATGCATGCACATATCGACTTTTTGTACCAAAAATATCGATTTTGAGCATTTTTTGGGACTGTATCTTGAAAACATTCTAGCAAGGAGTAGGCATGTACAGATCGCTTCTGGTACCCAAAAATATCGAATTTTCTGTTGTTTTGAACCTGAATTTGGGAAATAGACGGGTACAGAAGATGCATACACATATTGACTTTGGGCACCTAAAATATCGATTTTGAGCATGTTTTGGGCCTGTATTTTGAAAATACTCTAACACGGTGTAGGCATGTACAGATCGCTTCTGGGACACAAAAATATTGATTTTTTGGGTGTTTTTGAGTCTGAATTTGAGATATAAACGGGCACAGAAGATGCATGCACATATAGACTTTGGCACCCAAAATATCGATTTTGATCATGTTTTGGGCCTATATTATAAAAATATTCTAGCACTGAGTAGGCATGTACAGATCGCTTCTGGGACCAGAAAATATCGAATTTTCGGGTGTTTTGAGCCTGAATTTGGGATATAAACTGGTACAGAATATGCATACACATATTGACTTTGGGCACATAAAATATTGATTTTCAGCATGTTTTGGTCCTGTATTTTGAAAATACTCTAACACGGAGTAGGCATGTACAGATCGCTTAAGGGACCCAAAAATATCGAATTTTCGGGTGTTTTGAGCCTGAATTTGGGAAATAAACGGGTACAGAAGATGCATGCACATATCGACTTTGGGCACCAAAAATATCGATTTTTAGCATGTTTTGGGCCCATATTTTTAAAACATTCTAGCACTGAGTAGGCATGTACAGATCGCTTTAGGGACTTTAAAAATATTGAATTTTCGGGGATTTTGAGCCTGAATTTGAGATATAAACGGGTACAGAAGATACAAGCACTTATCGACTTTTTGCACCTAAAATATTGATTTTGAGCATGTTTTGGGTCTGAATATTGAAAACATTCTAGCAAGGAGTAGGCATGTACAGATCGCTTCTGGGACCCAAAAATATCGAATTGTCTGTTGTTTTGAACCTGAATTTGGGATATAGACGGGTACAGAAGATGCATACACATATTGACTTTGGGCACCTAAAATATCGATTTTGAGCATGTTTTGGGCCTGTATTCTGAAAATACTCTAACATGGTGTAGGCATGTACAGATCGCTTCTGGGACACAAAAATATCGATTTTTTGGGTGTTTTGAGTCTGAATTTGAGATATAAACGGGTACAGAAGATGCATCCACATATCGACTTTGGCACCCAAAATATAGATTTTGAGCATGTTTTGGGCCTATATTATAAAAATATTCTAGCACTGAGTAGGCATGTACAGATCGCTTCTGGGACCCAAAAATATCGAATTTTCGGGTGTTTTGAGCCTGAATTTGGGATATAAACGGGTACAGAAGATGCATAATCATATTGACTTTGGGCACCTAAAATATTGATTTTCAGCATGTTTTGGGCCAGAATTTTGAAAATACTCTAACACGGAGTATGCATGTACAGATTGCTTCTGGTACCCAAAAATATCGAATTTTCGAGTGTTTTGAGCCAGAATTTGAGATATATATTGACTTTTCGCACCTAAAATATCGATTTTGAGCATGTTTTGGGTCTGTATCTTGAAAACATTCTAGCACTGAGTAGGCATGTACAGATCGCTTCTGGGACACAAAAATATCGATTTTTTGGGTGTTTTGAGTCTGAATTTGAGTTTTAATCGGGTACAGAAGATGCATACACATATTGACTTTGGGCACCTAAAATATCGATTTTCATCATGTTTTGGGCCTGTATTTTGAAAATACTCTAACACGGTGTAGGCATGTACAGATCGCTTCTTGGACAAAAAAATATCGATTTTTTGGGTGTTTTGAGCCTGAATTTGAGATATAAACGGGTACAGAAGATGCATGCACATATCGAGTTTGGCACCCAAAATATCGATTTTGAGCATGTTTTGGGTCTGTATCTTGAAAACATTCTAGCAACGAGTAGGCATCTACATATCGCTTCTGAGACCCAAAAATATCGAATTTTCGGGTGTTTTGAGCCTGAATTTAGGATATAAACGGGTACAGAAGATGCATGCACATATTGACTTTGGCACCCAAAATATCGATTTTGAGCATGTTTTGGGCCTATATTATAAAAATATTCTAGCACTGAGTAGGCATGTACAGATCGCTTCTGAGACCCAAAAATATCGAATTTTCGGGTGTTTTGAGCTTGAATTTGGGATATAAACGGGTACAGAAGATGCATACACATATTGATTTTGGGCACCTAAAATATCGATTTTCAGCATGTTTTGGGCCTATATTTAAAAAACACTCTAACACGGAGTATGCACGTACAGATCGCTTAAGGGACCCAAAAATATTGAATTTTCGGGTGTTTTGAGCCTGAATTTGAGATATATACGGGTACATTAGATGCATGCATATATCGACTTTAGGCACCTAAAATATCGATTTTTAGCAGGTTTTGGGCCTATATGTTGAGATAATCTAGCACTGAGTAGGTATGTACAGATCGTTTCTGGGACCCAAAAATATTGAATTTTTTGGGTGTTTTGAGCCTGAATTTGAGATATAAACGGGTACAGAAGATGCATGCACATATCGACTCTAGGCACCTAAAATATCGATTTTTAGCAGGTTTTGGGCCTAAATGTTGAAATAATCTAGCACTGAGTAGGTATGTACAGATCGTTTCTGGGACCCAAAAATATTGAATTTTCGGGTGTTTTGAGACTGAATTTGGGAAATAAACGGGTACAGAAGATACATGAACATATCGACTTTGGGCACCTAAAATATCGATTTTTAGCATGTTTTGGGCCCATATATTTTGAAAAAATTCTAGCACTGAGTAGGCATGTACAGATCACTCCTCGGATTCAAAAATATTGATTTTTCGGGTGTTTGAGCCAGAATTTGAGATATAAACGGGTACAGAAGATGCATGCACATATCGACTTTGGGCACCTAAAATATCGATTTTGAGCATGGTTTGGGCCTGTATTTTAAAAATACTCTAGCACGGAGTAGGCATGTACAGATCGCTTCTGGCACACAAAAATATCAATTTTTTGGGTGTTTTGAGCCTGAATTTGAGATGTAAACGGTTACAAAAGATGCATGCACATATCGACTTTGGCACCCATAATATCGATTTTTAGCATGTTTTGGGCCTGTAAGTTGAAAATACTCTAACACGGATTAGGCATGTACAGATCGCTTCTGGGACCCAAAATTATCGATTTTTTGGGTGTTTTGAGCTTGAATTTGAGACATAAACCGGTACAGAATATGCATGCACATATCGATTTGGGCACCCTAAATATCGATTTTTAGCATGTTTTGGGCCTGTATTATGAAAAAAACTCTAACATGGAGTAGGCATGTACAGATCGCTTCTGGGACCCAAAAATATCGAATTTTCGGGTGTTTTGAGCCTGAATTTGGGATATAACCGGGTACAGAAGAGGCATACACATATTGACTTTGGGCACCTAAAATATTAATTTTCAGCATGTTTTGGGCCTGTATATCAAAAACACCCTAACACGGAGTATGCACGTACAGATCGCTTCAGGGACCCAAAAATATTGAATTGTCGGGTGTTTTGAGCCTGAATTTGAGATATAAACGGGTAAAGAGGATGCATGCACATATCGACTTTGGGCACCTAAAATATCGATTTTTAGTATGTTTTGGGCCTGTATTTTGAAAATACTCTTACACGGAATAGACATGTACATATCACTTTTGGGACCCAAAAATATAGAATTTTCGGGTGTTTTGGGCCTGAATTTGGGAAATAGACGGGTACAGAAGATGCATGCACATATCGACTTTGGGCACCGAAAATATCGATTTTTAGCATGTTTTGAGCCCATATTTCAAAAACATTCTAGCACTGAGTAGGCATGTACAGATCGCTCCTGGGATTCAAAAATATCGAATTTTCGGGTGTTCTGAGCCTAAATTTGAGATATAAACGGGTACAGAAGATGCATGCACATATCGACTTTGGGCACCAAAAATATCGATTTTTAGCATGTTTTGGGCCCATATTTTTAAAACATTCTAGCACTGAGTAGGCATGTACAGATCGCTTTAGGGACTTTAAAAATATTGAATTTTCGGGGATTTTGAGACTGAATTTGAGATATAAACGGGTACAGAAGATACAAGCACTTATCGACTTTTTGCACCTAAAATATCGATTTTGAGCATGTTTTGGGTCTGAATATTGAAATCATTCTAGCAAGGAGTAGGCATGTACAGATCGCTTCTGGGACCCAAAAATATCGAATTTTCTGTTGTTTTGAACCTGAATTTGGGATATAGACGGGTACAGAAGATGCATACACATATTCACTTTGGGCACCTAAAATATCGTTTTTGAGCATGTTTTGGGCCTGTATTTTGAAAATACTCTAACACGGTGTAGGCATGTACAGATCGCTTCTGGGACACAAAAATATCGATTTTTTGGGTGTTTTGAGCCTGAATTTGAGATAAAAACGGGTACAGAAGATGCATGCACATATCGACTTTGGCACCCAAAATATCGATTTTGAGCATGTTTTGGGCCTATATTATAAAAATATTCTAGCATTGAGTAGGTATGTACAGATCGCTTCTGGGACCCAAAAACATCGAATTTTCGGGTGTTTTGAGCCTGAATTTGGGATATAACCGGGTACAGAGGATGCATACACATATTGGCTTTGGGCACCTAATATATCAATTTTTATTATGTTTTGGGCCTGTATTGTAAAAATACTCTAACACGGAGTAGACATGTACAGATCGCTTTTGGGACCCAAAAATATCGAATTTTCGGGAGTTTTGAGCCTGAATTTGAGATTTAAACGGGTACAGAAGATGCATGCACATATCGACTTTTTGCACCTAAAATATCGATTTTTAGCATGTTTTGGGCCCATATTTTGAAAACATTCTAGCACTGAGTAGGCATGTACAGATCGCTTTAGGGACTTTAAAAATATCGATTTTTCGGGGATTTTGAGCCTGAATTTGAGATATAAACAGGTACAGAAGATACAAGCACATATCGACTTTTTGCACCTAAAATATCGATTTTGAGCATGTTTTGGGTCTAAATCTTGAAAACATTCTAGCAAGAAGTAGGCATGTACAGATCGCTTCTGGGACCCAAAAATATCGAATTTTCTGTTGTTTTGAACCTGAATTTGGGATATAGACGGGTACAGAAGATGCATACACATATTGACTTTGGGCACGTAAAATATCGTTTTTGAGCATGTTTTGGGCCTGTATTTTGAAAATACTCTAACACGGTGTAGGCATGTACAGATCGCTTCTGGGACACAAAAATATCGATTTTTTTGGGTGTTTTGAGCCTGAATTTGAGATATAAACGGGTACAGAAGATGCATGCACATATCGACTTTGGCACCCAAAATATCGATTTTTAGCATCTTTTGGGCCTGTATTATGAAAAAAACTCTAACATGGAGTAGGCATGTACAGATCGCTTCTGGGACCCAAAAATATCGAATTTTCGGGTGTTTTGAGCCTGAATTTGGGATATAACCGGGTACAGAAGAGGCATACACATATTGACTTTGGGCACCTAAAATATTAATTTTCAGCATGTTTTGGGCCTGTATTTCAAAAACACCCTAACACGGAGTATGCACGTACAGATCGCTTCTGGGACCCAAAAATATTGAATTGTCGGGTGTTTTGAGCCTGAATTTGAGATATAAACGAGTACAGAGGATGCATGCACATATCGACTTTGGGCACCTAAAATATCGATTTTTAGTATGTTTTGGGCCTGTATTTTGAAAATACTCTTACACGGAATAGACATGTACATATCACTTTTGGGACCCAAAAATATAGAATTTTCGGGTGTTTTGGGCCTGAATTTGGGAAATAGACGGGTACAGAAGATGCATGCACATATCGACTTTGGGCACCGAAAATATCGATTTTTAGCATGTTTTGAGCCCATATTTCAAAAACATTCTAGCACTGAGTAGGCATGTACAGATCGCTCCTGGGATTCAAAAATATCGAATTTTCGGGTGTTCTGAGCCTAAATTTGAGATATAAACGGGTACAGAAGATGCATGCACATATCGACTTTGGACCCCTAAAATATCAATTTTAGCATTTTCGGAGCCTATATTTTGAAAACATTTTAGCACTGAGTAGGCATGTACAGATCGCTTAAGGGACCCAAAAATATTGAATTATCTGAGATTTTGAGTCTGAATTTGAGATATAAACGGGTACAGTAGATGCATGCACATATAGACTTTGGCACCCAAAATATCGATTTTGAGCATGTTTTGGGCCTATATTATAAAAATATTCTAGCACTGAGTAGGCATGTACAGATCGCTTCTGGGACCCAAAAATATCGAATTTTCGGGTGTTTTGAGCTTGAATTTGGGATATAAACTGGTACAGAATATGCATACACATATTGACTTTGGGCACATAAAATATTGATTTTCAGCATGTTTTGGTCCTGTATTTTGAAAATACTCTAACACTGAGTAGACATGTAAAGATCGCTTTTGGGATCCAAAAATATCGATTTTTCGGGAGTTTTGAGCCTGAATTTGAGATATAAACGGGTACAGAAGATGCTTGCACATATCGACTTTGGACACCTAAAATATCAATTTTAGCATTTTCGGAGCCTATATTTTGAAATTTTTTTAGCACTGAGTAGGCATGTACAGATCGCTTAAGGGACCCAAAAACATTGAATTTTCGGGTATTTTGAGCCTGAATTTGAGATATAAACGGGTACAGAAGATGCATACACATATTGACTTTGGGCACCTAAAATATCGATTTTGAGCATGTTTTGGGCCTGTATTCTGAAAATACTCTAACACGGTGTAGGCATGTACAGATCGCTTCTGGGACACAAAAATATCGATTTTTTGGGTGTTTTGAGTCTGAATTTGAGATATAAACGGGTACAGAAGATGCATGCACATATAGTCTTTGGCACCCAAAATATCGATTTTGAGCATGTTTTGGGCCTATATTATAAAAATATTCTAGCACTGAGTAGGCATGTACAGATTGCTTCTGGGACCCAAAAATATCGAATTTTCGGGTGTTTTGAGCTTGAATTTGGGATATAAACGGGTACAGAAGATGCATACACATATTGACTTTGGTCACCTAAAATATCAATTTTTATTATGTTTTGGGCCTGTATTGTAAAAATACTCTAACCCGGAGTAGACATGTAAAGATCGCTTTTGGGACCCAAAAATATAGAATTTTCGGGAGTTTTGAGCCTGAATTTGAGATATAAACGGGTACAGAAGATGAATACACATATTGTCTTTGGGCACCTAAAATATCGATTTTCAGCATGTTTTGGGCCTGTATTTTAAAATTACTCTAACACGGAGTAGGCATGTACAGATCGCTTCTGGGACCCAAAAATATCGAATTTTCGGGGTTTTTGAGCCTGAATTTGAGATTTAAACGGGTACAGAAAATGCATGAACATATCGACTTTGGGCACCTAAAATATCGGTTTTTAGTATGTTTTGGGCCTGTATTTTGAAAATACTCTTACACGGAATAGACATGTACATATCGCTTTTGGGACCCAAAAAAATAGAATTTTCGGGTGTTTTGGGCCCGAATTTGGGAAATAGACGGGTACAGAAGATGCATGCACATATCGACTTTGGGCACAGAAAATATCGATTTTTAGCATGTTTTGGGCATATATTTTAAAAACATTGTAGCACTGAGTAGGCATGTACATATCGCTCCTGGGATTCAAAAATATCGAATTTTCGTGTGTTCTGAGCCTAAATTTGAGATATAAACGGGTACAGAAGATGCATGCACATATCGACTTTGGACCCCTAAAATATCAATTTTAGCATTTTCGGAGCCTATATTTTGAAAACATTCTAGCATTGAGTAGGCATGTACAGATCGCTTAAGGGACACAAAAATATTGAATTTTCTGAGATTTTGAGCCTGAATTTGAGATATAAACGGGTACAGAAGATGCTTGCACATATCGACTTTTTGTACCTAAAATATCGATTTTGAGCATGTTTTGAGTCTGTATCTTGAAAACATTCTAGCAAGGAGTAGGCATGTACAGATCGCTTCTGGGACCGAAAAATATCGAATTTTCTGTTGTATTGAACCTGAATTTGGGATTTAAACGGGTACAGAAGATGCATACACATATTGACTTTGGGCACCTAAAATATCGATTTTGAGCATGTTTTGGGCCTGTATTTTGAAAATATTCTAGCACTGACTAGGCATGTACAGATTGCTTCTGGGACCCAAAAATATCGAATTTTCGGGTGTTTTGAGACTAAATTTGGGATATAAACGGGTACCGAAGAAGCATGCACATATCGACTTTGGACACCTAAAATATCGATTTTGATCATGTTTTTGGTCTGTATCTTGAAACCATTCTAGCAAGGAGTAGGCATATACAGATCGCTTCTGGGACCCAAAAATATCGAATTTTCTGGTGTTTTGAACCTGAATTTCGGATATAGACGGGTAAAGAAGATGCATACACATTTTAGCCTTGTGCTCCTAAAATATCGATTTTCAGCATGTTTTTGGCCTGTATTTTGAAAATACTCTAACACGGACTAGGCATGTACAGATTGCTTCTAGGACTCAAAAATATCGAATTTTTGGGTGTTTTGAGCCTGAATTTGGGATATAACCGGGTTCAGAAGATGCATACACATATTGATTTTAAGCACCTAAAATATCCATTTTCAGCATGTTTTGGGCCTGTATTTAAAAAGCACTCTAACATGTACAGATCGCTTCTGGGACCCAATAATATTGAATTTTCGGGTGTTTGAGCCTGAATTTGAGATATAAACGGGTACAGAAGATGCATGTACATATCGACTTTTTGCACTAAAAAAATCGATTTTTAGCATGTTTTGGGCCTGTATTTTGAAAATATACTAACACTGAGTAGGCATGTACAGATTGCTTCTGGGACCCAAAAATATCGAATTTTCGGGTGTTTTGAGCCTGAATTTGGGAAATAAACGGGTACACAAGATGGATGCACATATCGACTTTGGGCACCTAAAATATCGATTTTTAGCATCTTTTGGGCCTGTATTATGAAAAAAACTCTAACATGGAGTACGCATGTACAGATCGCTTCTGTGACCCAAAAATATCGAATTTTTGGGTGTTTTGACAATGAAATTAAGATTTAAACGGGTACAGAAGATGCATGCACATATTGACTTTGGGCACCTAAAATATCGATTTATAGTATGTTTAGGCCTGTATTTTTAAAATACTCTAACACGGAGTAGACATGTACAGATCGCTCATGGTATTCAAAAATATTGAATTTTTGGGAGTTTTGAGTCTGAATTTGAGATATAAACAGGTACTGAAGATGCATGCACATATCAACTTTGGGCACCTAAAATATCGATTTTGAGCATGTTTTGGGCCTGTATTTTGAAAATACTCTAACACGGAGAAGGCATGTACAGATCACTCCTAGAATTCAAAAATATTGATTTTTCGGGTGCTTTGAGCCTAAATTTGAGATATAAACGGGTACAGAAGATGCATGCACATATCGACTTTAGGCACCTAAAATATCGATTTTTAGCATGTTTTGGGCCTATATGTTGAAAAAATCTAGCAGTGAGTAGGTGTGTACCGATCGTTTCTTGGACCCAAAAATATTGAATTTTCGGGTGTTTTGAGACTGAATTTGGGAAATAAACGGGTACAGAAGATACATGAACATATCGTCTTTGGGCACCTAAAATACCGATTTTTAGCATGTTTTGGGCCCATATTTTGAACAAATTCTAGCACTGAGTAGGCATGTACAGATCACTCCTCGGATTAAAAAATATTGATTTTTCAGGTGCTTTGAGCCTGAATTTGAGATATAAACGGGTACAGAAGATGCATGCACATATCGACTTGGGGCACGTAAAATATCGATTTTGAGCATGGTTTGGGCCTGTATTTTAAAAATACTCTAACACTGAGTAGGCATGTATAGATCGCTTCTGGGACCCAAAATTTTCGAGTTTTTGGGGTGTTTTGAGCCTGAATTTGGGATATAACCGGGTACAGAGTATGCATACACATATTTACTTTGGGCACCTAAAATATCAATTTTTATTTTGTTTTGGGCCTGTATTGTAAAAATACTCTAACACGGAGTAGACATGTACAGATCGCTTTTGGGACCCAAAAATATCGAATTTTCCGCAGTTTTGAGCCTGAATTTGAGATTTAAACGGGTACAGAAGATGCTTGCACATATCGACTTTGGACACATAAAATATCAATTTTAGCATTTTTGGAGCCTATATTTTGAAAACATTCTAGCACTGAGTAGGCATGTACAGATCGCTTAAGGGACCAAAAAATATTAAATTTTCGGGGATTTTGAGCCTGAATTTGAGATATAAACTGGTATAGAAGATGCATGCACAAATCGACTTTTTGCACCTAAAATATCGATTTTGAGCATGTTTTGGGTCTGTATCTTGAAAACATTCTAGCAAGGAGTAGGCATGTACAGATCGCTTCTGGGACCCAAAAATATCGAATTTTCTGTTGTTTTGAACCTGAATTTGGGATATAGACGGGTACAGAAGATGCATACACATATTGACTTTGGGCACCTAAAATATCGATTTTGAGCATGTTTTGGGCCCGTATTTTGAAAATACTCTAACACGGTGTAGGCATGTACAAATCGCTTCTGGGACACAAAAATATTGATTTTTTGGGTGTTTTGAGTCTGAATTTGAGATATAAACGGGTGCAGAAGATGCATCCACATATCGACTTTGGCACCCAAAATATTGATTTTGAGCATGTTTTGGGCCTATATTATAAAAATATTTTAGCACTGAGTATGCATGTACAGATCGCTTCTGGGACCCAAAAATATCGAATTTTCGGGTGTTTTGAGCCTGAATTTGGGATATAAACGGGTACAGAAGATGCATACACATATTGACTTTGGGCACCTAAAATATTGATTTTCAGCATGTTTTGGGCCAGAATTTTGAAAATACTATAACACGGAGTAGGCATGTACAGATTGCTTCTGGGACCCAAAAGTATCGAATTTTCGAGTGTTTTGAGCCTGAATTTGAGATATAAACGAGTACAGAAGATGCATGCACATATCGACATTGGGCACCTAAAATATCGATTTTTAGCATGTTTCGGGCCCATATTTTGAAAATATTCTAGCACTGAATAGGCATGTCCTGATCGCTTCTGGGACACAAAAATATCGATTTTTTGGGTGTTTTGAGCCTGAATTTGACACTTAAACCGGTACAGAAGATGCATGCACATATCGATTTTGGCACACAAAATATCGATTTTTAGCATGTTTCGGGCCTATATTTTGAAAATATTCTAGCACTGAGTAGGCATGTACATATCGCTTCTGGGACCCAAAATTTTCGAATTTTTGGGGTGTTTTGAGCCTGAATTTGGGATATAACCGGGTACAGAGGATGCATACACATATTTACTTTGGGCACCTAAAATATCAATTTTTATTTTGTTTTGGGCCTGTATTGTAAAAATACTCTAACACGGAGTAGACATGTACAGATCGCTTTTGGGACCCAAAAATATCGAATTTTCGGCAGTTTTGAGCCTGAATTTGAGATTTAAACGGGTACAGAAGATGCTTGCACATATCGACTTTGGACACATAAAATATCAATTTTAGCATTTTTGGAGCCTATATTTTGAAAACATTCTAGCACTGAGTAGGCATGTACAGATCGCTTAAGGGACCAAATAATATTGAATTTTCGGGGATTTTGAGCCTGAATTTGAGATATAAACTGGTATAGAAGATGCATGCACAAATCGACTTTTTGAACCTAAAATATCGATTTTGAGCATGTTTTGGGTCTGTATCTTGAAAACATTCTAGCAAGGAGTAGGCATGTACAGATCGCTTCTGGGACCCAAAAATATCGAATTTTCTGTTGTTTTGAACCTGAATTTGGGATATAGACGGGTACAGAAGATGCATACACATATTGACTTTGGGCACCTAAAATATCGATTTTGAGCATGTTTTGGGCCCGTATTTTGAAAATACTCTAACACGGTGTAGGCATGTACAAATCGCTTCTGGGACACAAAAATATTGATTTTTTGGGTGTTTTGAGTCTGAATTTGAGATATAAACGTGTGCAGAAGATGCATCCACATATCGACTTTGGCACCCAAAATATTGATTTTGAGCATGTTTTGGGCCTATATTATAAAATATTTTAGCACTGAGTATGCATGTACAGATCGCTTCTGGGACCCAAAAATATCGAATTTTCGGGTGTTTTGAGCCTGAATTTGGGATATAAACGGGTACAGAAGATGCATACACATATTGACTTTGGGCACCTAAAATATTGATTTTCAGCATGTTTTGGGCCAGAATTTTGAAAATACTATAACACGGAGTAGGCATGTACAGATTGCTTCTGGGACCCAAAAATATCGAATTTTCGAGTGTTTTGAGCCGGAATTTGAGATATAAACGAGTACAGAAGATGCATGCACATATCGACATTGGGCACCTAAAATATCGATTTTTAGCATGTTTCGGGCCCATATTTTGAAAATATTCTAGCACTGAATAGGCATGTCCTGATCGCTGAAGGGACCCAAAAATATCGAATTTTTTTGGTGTTTTGAGCCTGAATTTGGGATATAACCGGGTACAGAAGATGCATACACATATTGACTTTAGGAACCTAAAATATCAATTTTTATTATGTTTTGGGCCTGTATTGTAAAAATACTCTAACACGGAGTAGACATGTAAAGATCGCTTTTGGGACCCAAAAATATAGAATTTTCGGGAGTTTTCAGCCTGAATTTGAGATATAAACGGGTACAGAAGATGCTTGCACATATCGACTTTAGACACCTAAAATATCAATTTAAGCATTTTCGGAGCCTATATTTTGAAAACATTTTAGCACTGAGTAGGCATGTACAGATCACTTCTGGGACCCAAAAATATCGAATTTTCTGTTGTTTTGAACCTGCATTTGAGATATAAACGGGTACAGAAGATGCATGCACATATTGACTTTTCGCACCTAAAATATCGATTTTGAGCATGTTTTGGGTCTGTATCTTGAAAACATTCTAGCAAGAAGTAGGCATGTACAGATCGCTTCTGGGACCAAAAAATATCGAATTTTCTGTGGTTTTGAACCTGAATTTGGGATATAGACGGGTACAGAAGATGCATACACATATTGACTTTGGGCACCTAAAATATCGATTTTGAGCATGTTTTGGGCCTGTATTCTGAAAATACTCTAACATGGTGTAGGCATGTACAGATCGCTTTTGGGACACAAAAATATCGATTTTTTGGGTGTTTTGAGTCTGAATTTGAGATATAAACGGGTACAGAAGATGCATGCACATATCGACTTTGGCACCCAAAATATCGATTTTGAGCATGTTTTGGGCCTATATTATAAAAATATTCTTGCACTGAGTAGGCATGTACAGATCGCTTCTGGGACCCAAAAATATCGAATTTTCGGGTGTTTTGAGCCTGAATTTGGGATATAAATGGGTACAGAAGATGCATACACATATTGACTTTGGGCACCTAAAATATTGATTTTCAACATGTTTTGGTCCTGTATTTTGAAAATACTCTAACACGGAGTAGGCATATACAGATCGCTTAAGGGACCCAAAAATATAGAATTTTCGGGTATTCTGAGCCTGAATTTGAGATATAAACGGGTACAGAAGATGCATGCACATATCGACTTTCGGCACCTAAAATATCGATTTTAGTATGTTTTGGGCCTGTATTTTGAAAATACTCTAACACGGTGTAGGCATGTACAGATCGCTTCTGGGACAAAAAATTATCGATTTTTTGTGTGTTTTGAGCCTGAATTTGAGATATAAACGGGTACAGAAGATGCATGCACATATCGACTTTGGCACCCAAAATATCGATTTTGAGCATGTTTTGGGTCTGTATCTTAAAAACATTCTAGCAACGAGTAGGCATGTACAGATCGCTTGTGGGACCCAAAAATATCGAATTTTCTGTTGTTTTGAACCTGAATTTGGGATATAGACGGGTACAGAAGAGGCATACACATATTGACTTTGGGCACCTAAAATATCGATTTTGAGCATGTTTTGGGCCCGTATTTTGAAAATACTCTAACACGGTGTAGGCATGTACAAATCGCTTCTGGGACACAAAAATATTGATTTTTTGGGTGTTTTGAGTCTGAATTTGAGATATAAACGGGTGCAGAAGATGCATCCACATATCGACTTTGGCACCCAAAATATTGATTTTGAGCATGTTTTGGGCCTATATTATAAAAATATTTTAGCACTGAGTATGCATGTACAGATCGCTTCTGGGACCCAAAAATATCTAATTTTCGGGTGTTTTGAGCCTGAATTTGGGATATAAACGGGTACAGAAGATGCATACACATATTGACTTTGGGCACCTAAAATATTGATTTTCAGCATGTTTTGGGCCAGAATTTTGGAAATACTCTAACACGGAGTAGGCATGTACAGATTGCTTCTGGGACCCAAAAATATCGAATTTTTGAGTGTTTTGAGCCTGAATTTGAGATATAAACGAGTACAGAAGATGCATGCACATATCGACATTGGGCACCTAAAATATCGATTTTTAGCATGTTTCGGGCCCATATTTTGAAAATATTCTAGCACTGAATAGGCATGTCCTGATCGCTGAAGGGACCCAAAAATATCGAATTTTTTGGGTGTTTTGAGTCTGAATTTGGGATATAACCGGGTACAGAAGATGCATACACATATTGACTTTAGGAACCTAAAATATCAATTTTTATTATGTTTTGGGCCTGTATTGTAAAAATACTCTAACACGGAGTAGACATGTAAAGATCGCTTTTGGGACCCAAAAATATAGAATTTTCGGGAGTTTTGAGCCTGAATTTGAGATATAAACGGGTACAGAAGATGCTTGCACATATCGACTTTAGACACCTAAAATATCAATTTAAGCATTTTCGGAGCCTATATTTTGAAAACATTTTAGTACTGAGTAGGCATGTACAGATCGCTTAAGGGACCCAAAAATATTGAATTTTTGGGGATTTTGAGCCTGAATTTGAGATATAAACGGGTACAGAAGATGCATGCACATATTGACTTTTCGCACCTAAAATATCGATTTTGAGCATGTTTTGGGTCTGTATCTTGAAAACATTCTAGCAAGAAGTAGGCATGTACAGATCGCTTCTGGGACCAAAAAATATCGAATTTTCTGTGGTTTTGAACCTGAATTTGGGATATAGACGGGTACAGAAGATGCATACACATATTGACTTTGGGCACCTAAAATATCGATTTTGAGCATGTTTTGGGCCTGTATTCTGAAAATACTCTAACATGGTGTAGGCATGTACAGATCGCTTTTGGGACACAGAAATATCGATTTTTTGGGTGTTTTGAGTCTAAATTTGAGATATAAACGGGTACAGAAGATGCATGCACATATCGACTTTGGCACCCAAAATATCGATTTTGAGCATGTTTTGGGCCTATATTATAAAAATATTCTTGCACTGAGTAGGCATGTACAGATCGCTTCGGGGACCCAAAAATATCGAATTTTCGGGTGTTTTGAGCCTGTATTTGGGATATAAATGGGTACAGAAGATGCATACACATATTGACTTTGGGCACCTAAAATATTGATTTTCAACATGTTTTGGTCCTGTATTTTGAAAATACTCTAACACGGAGTAGGCATATACAGATCGCTTAAGGGACCCAAAAATATAGAATTTTCGGGTATTCTGAGCCTGAAATTGAGATATAAAAGGGTACAGAAGATGCAAGCACATATCGACTTTCGGCACCTAAAATATCGATTTTAGTATGTTTTGGGACTGTATTTTAAAAATACTCTAACACGGTGTAGGCATGTACAGATCGCTTCTGGGACAAAAAAATATCGATTTTTTGGGTGTTTTGAGCCTGAATTTGAGATATAAACGGGTACAGAAGATGCATGCACATATCGACTTTGGCACCCAAAATATCGATTTTGAGCATGTTTTGGGCCTATATTATAAAAATATTCTAGCACTGAGTAGGCATGTACAGATCGCTTCAGAGACCCAAAAATATCGAATTTTCGGGTGTTTTGAGCCTGAATTTGAGATATAAACGGGTACAGAAGATGCATGCACATATTGACTTTGGGCACCTAAAATATCGATTTTTAGTATGTTTGGTCCTGTATTTTTAAAATACTCTAACACGGAGTAGACATGTACAGATCACTCATGGGATTCAAATATATAGAATTTTCGGGTGTTTTGAGCCTGAATTTGAGATATAAACAGGTACTGAAGATGCATGCACATATCGACTTTGGGCACCTAAAATATAGATTTTGAGCATGTTTTGGGCCTGTATTTTGAAAATACTCTAACACGGAGAAGGCATATATAGATCGCTTCAGGGACACAATATCGAATTTTCGGGTGTTTTGAGCCTGAATTTGAGATATAAACGGGTACAGAAGATGCATGCACATATCGACTTTGGCACCCAAAATATCGATTTCTAGCATGTTTTGGGCCAATATTTTGAAAATATTCTAGCACTGAGTAGGCATGTACAGATCGCTTCTGGGATCCAAAAATATTGAATTTTCGGGTGTTTTTGAGCCTGAATTTGGGATATAACCGGGTACAGAAGATGCATACACATATTGATTTTGGGCACCTAAAATATCGATTTTCAGCATGTTTTGGGCCTATATTTAAAAAACACTCTAACACGGAGTATGCACGTACAGATCGCTTAAGGGACCCAAAAATATTGAATTTTCGGGTGTTTTGAGCCTGAATTTGAGATATAAACGGGTACAGAACATCCATGCATATATCGACTTTTTGCACCAAAAAAATCGATTTTCAGCATGTTTTGGGCCTATATTTTGAAAATATTCTAGCACTGACTAGGCATGTACAGATCACTCCTCGGATTAAAAAATATTGATTTTTCGGGTGGTTTGAGCCTGAATTTGAGATATAAACGGGTACAGAAGATGCATGCACATATCGACTTTAGGCACCTAAAATATCGATTTTTAGCAGGTTTTGGGCCTATATGTTGAAATAATCTAGCACTGAGTAGGTATGTACAGATCGTTTCTGGGACCCAAAAATATTGAATTTTCGGGTGTTTTGAGACTGAATTTGGGAAATAAACGGGTACCGAAGATACATGAACATATCGACTTTGGGCACCTAAAATATCGATTTTTAGCATGTTTTGGGCCCATATTTTGAAAAAATTCTAGCACTGAGTAGGCATGTACAGATCACTCCTCGGATTCAAAAATATTGATTTTTCGGGTGTTTGAGCCTGAATTTGAGATATAAACGGGTACAGAAGATGCATGCACATATAGACTTTGGCACCTATAATATCGATTTTTAGCATGTTTTGGGCCTGTATTTTGAAAATACTCTAACACGGATTAGGCATGTACAGATCGCTTCTGGGACACAAAATTATCGATTTTTTGGGTGTTTTGAGCCTGAATTTGAGACATAAACCGGTACACAAGATGCATGCACATATCGATTTTAGGACCCAAAATATCGATTTTTAGCATGTTTTGGGCCTATATTTTGAAAATATTCTAGCACTTAGTAGGCATGTACAGATCGCTTCTGGGACCCAAAAATATCGAATTTTTTGGGTGTTTTGAGCCAGAATTTGGGATATAACCGGGTACAGAGGATGCATACACATATTGGCTTTGGGCACCTAAAATATCAATTTTTATTATGTTTTAGGCCTGTATTGTAAAAATACTCTAACACGGAGTAGACATGTACAGATCGCTCCTGGGACCCAAAAATATCGAATTTTCGGGAGTTTTGAGCCTGAATTTGAGATTTAAACGGGTACATAAGATGCTTGCACATATCGACTTTGGACATATAAAATATCAATTTTAGCATTTTTGTAGCCTATATTTTGAAAACATTCTAGCACTGAGTAGGCATGTACAGATCGCTTAAGGGACCAAAAAATATTGAAATTTCGGGGATTTTGAGCCTGAATTTGAGATATAAACGGGTACAGAAGATGCATGCACATATCGACTTTGGAACCCAAAATATCGATTTTGAGCATGTTTTGGGTCTGTATCTTTAAAACATTCTAGCAACGAGTAGGCATGTACAGATCGCTTCGGGGACCCAAAAATATCAAATTTTCTGTTGTTTTGAACCTGAATTTGGGATATAGACGGGTACAGAAGATGCATACACATATTGACTTTGGGCACCTAAAATATCGATTTTGAGTATGTTTTGGGCCTGTATTTTGGAAATACTCTAACACGGAGTAGACATGTACAGATCGCTTTTCGGACCCAAAAATATAGAATTTTCGGGTGTTTTGAGCCTGAATATGAGATATAAACGGGTACAGAAGATGCATGCACATATCGACTTTGGACACCTAAAATATCGATTTTTATCATGTTTTAATCCGATATTTTGAAAATATTCTAGCACTGAGTAGGCATGTACAGATCGCTTCTGGGACCCAAAAATATCGAACTTTCGGGTGTTTAGAGCCTGAATTTGAGTTTTAAACGGGTACAGAAGATGCATACACATATTGACTTTGGGCACCTAAAATATCGATTTTCAGCATGTTTTGGGCCTGTATTTTGAAAATACTCTAACACGGTGTAGGCATGTACAGATCGCTTCTTGGACAAAAAAATATCGATTTTTTGGGTGTTTTGAGCCTGAATTTGAGATATAAACGAGTACAAAAGATGCATGCACATATCGACTTTGGCACCCAAAATATCGATTTTTAGCATGTTTTGGGTCTGTATCATGAAAACATTCTAGCAACGAGTAGGCATGTACAGATCGCTTCGGGGACCCAAAAATATCGAATTTTCGGGTGTTTTGAGCCTGAATTTGGGATATAAACGGGTACAGAAGATGCATGCACATATCGACTTTGGCACCCAAAATATCGATTTTGAGCATGCTTTGGGCCAATATTATAAAAATATTCTAGCACTGAGTAGGCATGTACAGATCGCTTCTGGGACCCAAAAATATCGAATTTTCGGGTGTTTTGAGCTTGAATTTGGGCTATAAACGGGTACAGAAGATGCAAACACATATTGACATTGGGCACCTAAAATATCGATTTTTAGCATGTTTTGGGCCCATATTTTGAAATAATTCTAGCACTGAGTAGGCAAGTACAGATTGCTTCTGCGACCAAAAAATTTCGAATTTTCAAGTGTTTTGAGCCTGAATTTGGAAAATAAACGGGTACAGAAGATACAAGCACTTATCGACTTTTTGCACCTAAAATATCGATTTTGAGCATGTTTTGGGCCTGTATTTTGAAAATACTCTAACACGGTGTAGGCATGTACAGATCGCTTCTGGGACACAAAAATATCGATTTTTTTGGTGTTTTGAGCCTGAATTTGAGATATAAACGGGTACAGAAGATTCATGCACATATCGACTTTGGCACCCAAAATATCGATTTTTAGCATCTTTTGGGCCTGTATTATGAAAAAAACTCTAACATGGAGTAGGCATGTACAGATCGCTTCTGGGACCCAAAAATATCGAATTTTCGGGTGTTTTGAGCCTGAATTTGGGATATAACCGGGTACAGAAGAGGCATACACATATTGACTTTGGGCACCTAAAATATTAATTTTCAGCAGGTTTTGGGCCTGTATTTCAAAAACACCCTATCACGGAGTATGCACGTACAGATCGCTTCTGGGACCCAAAAATATTGAATTGTCGGGTGTTTTGAGCCTGAATTTGAGATATAAACGGGTACAGAGGATGCATGCACATATCGACTTTGGGCACCTAAAATATCGATTTTTAGTATGTTTTGGGCCTGTATTTTGAAAATACTCTTACACGGAATAGACATGTACATATCGCTTTTGGGACCCAAAAATATAGAATTTTCGGGTGTTCTGGGCCTGAATTTGGGAAATAGACGGGTACAGAAGATGCATGCACATATCGACTTTGGGCACCGAAAATATCGATTTTTAGCATGTTTTGGGCCCGTATTTTAAAACTATTTTGCACTGAGTAGGCATGTACAGATCGCTCCTGGGATTCAAAAATATCGAATTTTCGGGTGTTCTGAGCCTAAATTTGAGATATAAACGGGTACAGAAGATGCATGCACATATCGACTTTGGATCCCTAAAATATCAATTTTAGCATTTTCGGAGCCTATATTTTGAAAACATTTTAGCACTGAGTAGGCATGTACAGATCGCTTAAGGGACCCCAAAATATTGAATTTTCTGAGATTTTGAGCCAGAATTTGAGATATAAACGGGTACAGAAGATGCATGCACATATCGACTTTTTGTACCTAAAATATCGATTTTGAGCATGTTTTGGGTCTGTATCTTGAAAACATTCTAGCAAGGAGTAGGCATGTACAGATCGCTTCTGGGACCCAAAAATATCGAATTTTCTGTTGTTTTGAACCTGAATTTGGGATATAGACGTGTACAGAAGATGCATACACATATTGACTTTGGGCACCTAAAATATCGATTTTGAGCATGTTTTGGGCCTGTATTTTGAAAATACTCTAACACGGTGAAGGCATGTACAGATCGCTTCTGGGACACAAAAATATTGATTTTTTGGGTGTTTTGAGTCTGAATTTGAGATGTAAACGGGTACAGAAGATGCATGCACATATTGACTTTGGGCACATAAAATATTGATTTTCAGCATGTTTTGGTCCTGTATTTTGAAAATACTCTAACACGGAGTAGACATGTAAAGATCGCTTTTGGGATACAAAAATATCGAATTTTCGGGAGTTTTGAGCCTGAATTTGAGATATAAACGGGTACAGAAGATGCTTGCACATATCGACTTTGGACACCTAAAATATCAATTTTAGCATTTTCGGAGCCTATATTTTGAATTTTTTTTAGCACTGAGTAGGCATGTACAGATCGCTTAAGGGACCCAAAAATATTGAATTTTCGGGGATTTTGAGTCTGAATTTGAGATATAAACGGGTACAGAAGATGCATACACATATTGACTTTGGGCACCTAAAATATCGATTTTGAGCATGTTTTGGGCCTGTATTCTGAAAATACTCTAACACGGTGTAGGCATGTACAGATCGCTTCTGGGACACAAAAATATCGATTTTTTGGGTGTTTTGAGTCTGAATTTGAGATATAAACGGGTACAGAAGATGCATGCACATATAGTCTTTGGCACCCAAAATATCGATTTTGAGCATGTTTTGGGCCTATATTATAAAAATATTATAGCACTGAGTAGGCATGTACAGATCGCTTCTGGGACCCAAAAATATCGAATTTTCGGGTGTTTTGAGCTTGAATTTGGGATATAAACGGATACAGAAGATGCATACACATATTGACTTTGGGCACCTAAAATATTAATTTTTATTATGTTTTGGGCCTGTATTGTAAAAATACTCTAACACGGAGTAGACATGTAAAGATCGCTTTTGGGACCCAAAAATATAGAATTTTCGGGAGTTTTGAGCCTGAATTTGAGATATAAACGGGTACAGAAGATGCATGCACATATCGAGTTTGGGCACCTAAAATATCGATTTTTAGCATCTTTTGGGCCCATATTTTGAAATAATTCTAGCACTGAGTGGGCATGTACAGATTGCTTCTGCGATCAAAAAAATTTCGAATTTTCGGGTGTTTTGAGCCTGAATTTGGGAAATAAACGGGTACAGAAGATGCATGCACATATCGACTTTAGGCACCAAAAATATCGATTTTTAGCATGTTTTGGGCCCATATTTTGAAAACATTCTAGCACTGAGTAGGCATGTACAGATCGTTTTAGGGACTTTAAAAATATTGAATTTTCGGGTATTTTGAGCCTGAATTTGAGATATAAACGGGTACAGAAGATACAAGCAATTATCGACTTTTTGCACCTAAAATATCGATTTTGAGCATGTTTTGGGTCTGAATATTGAAAACATTCTAGCAAGGAGTAGGCATGTACAGATCGCTTTTGGGACCCAAAAATATCGAATTTTCTGTTGTTTTGAACCTGAATTTGGGATATAGACTGGTACAGAAGATGCATACACATATTGACTTTGGGCACATAAAATATCGATTTTGGGCATGTTTTGGGCCTGTATTTTGAAAATACTCTAACACGGTGTAGGCATGTACAGATCGCTTCTGGGACACAAAAATATCGATTTTTTGGGTGTTTTGAGCCTGAATTTGAGATATAAACGAGTACAGAAGATGCATGCACATATCGACTTTGGCACCCAAAATATCGATTTTGAGCATGTTTTGGGCCTATATTATAAAAATATTCTAGCACTGAGTAGGCATGTACAGATCGCTTCTGGGACCCATAAACATCGAATTTTCGGGTGTTTTGAGCCTGAATTTGGGATATAACCGGGTACAGAAGAGGCATACACATATTGACTTTGGGCACCTAAAATATTAATTTTCAGCATGTTTTGGGCCTGTATTTCAAAAACACCCTAACACGGAGTATGCACGTACAGATCGCTTCTGGGACCCAAAAATATCGAATTGTCGGGTGTTTTGAGCCTGAATTTGAGATATAAACGGGTACATAGGATGCATGCACATATCGACTTTGGGCACCTAAAATATCGATTTTTAGTATGTTTTGGGCCTGTATTTTGAAAATACTCTAACACGGAGTAGACATGTACATATCGCTTTTGGGACCCAAAAATATAGAATTTTCGGTTGTTTTGAGCCTGAATTTGGGAAATAAACGGGTACAGAAGATACATGCACATATCGACTTTGGGCACCAAAAATATTGATTTTTAGCATGTTTTGGGCCCATATTTTAAAAACATTCTAGCACTGAGTAGGCATGTACAGATCGCTCCTGGGATTCAAAAATATCGAATTTTCGGGTGTTCTGAGCCTAAATTTGAGATATAAACGGGTACAGAAGATGCATGCACATATCGACTTTGGACCCCTAAAATATCAATTTTAGCATTTTCGAAGCCTATATTTTGAAAACATTTTAGCACTGAGTAGGCAAGTACAGATCGCTTAAGGGACCCAAAAATATTGAATTTTCTGAGATTTTGAGCCTGAATTTGAGATATAAACGGGTACAGAATATGCATGCACTTATCGACTTTTTGTACCTAAAATATCGATTTTAAGCATGTTTTGGGTCTGTATCTTGAAAACATTCTAGCAAGGAGTAGGCATGAACAGATCGCTTCTGGGACACAAAAATATCGAATATTCTAATGTTTTGAACCTGAATTTGGGATATAGACGGGTACAGAAGATGCATACACATATTGACTTTGGGCACCTAAAATATCGATTTTGAGCATGTTTTGGGCCTGTATTCTGAAAATACTCTAACACGGTGTAGGCATGTACAGATCGCTTCTGGTACACAATAATATAGATTTTTTGGGTGTTTTGAGTCTGAATTTGAGATATAAACGGGTACAGAAGATGCATGCACATATAGTCTTTGGCACCCAAAATATCGATTTTGAGCATGTTTTGGGCCTATATTATAAAAATATTCTAGCACTGAGTAGGCATGTACAGATCGCTTCTGGGACCCAAAAATATCGAATTTTCGGGTGTTTTGAGCTTGAATTTGGGATATAAACGGGTACAGAAGATGAATACACATATTGACTTTGGGCACCTAAAATATCGATTTTTAGCATCTTTTGGGCCTGTATTCTGAAAATACTCTAACACGGTGTAGGCATGTACAGATCGCTTCTGGTACACAATAATATAGATTTTTTGGGTGTTTTGAGTCTGAATTTGAGATATAAACGGGTACAGAAGATGCATGCACATATAGTCTTTGGCACCCAAAATATCGATTTTGAGCATGTTTTGGGCCTATATTATAAAAATATTCTAGCACTGAGTAGGCATGTACAGATCGCTTCTGGGACCCAAAAATATCGAATTTTCGGGTGTTTTGAGCTTGAATTTGGGATATAAACGGGTACAGAAGATGAATACACATATTGACTTTGGGCACCTAAAATATCGATTTTTAGCATCTTTTGGGCCTGTATTGTAAAAATACTCTAACACGGAGTAGACATGTAAAGATCGCTTTTAGGACCCAAAAATATAGAATTTTCGGGAGTTTTGAGCCTGAATTTGAGATATAAACGGGTACAGAAGATGCATACACATATTGTCTTTGGGTACCTAAAATATCGATTTTCAGCATGTTTTGGGCCCATATTTTGAAATAATTCTAGCACTGAGTAGGCATGTACAGATTGCTTCTGCGACCAATAAATTTCGAATTTTCGGGTGTTTTGAGCCTGAATTTGGGAAATAAACGGGTACAGAAGATGCATGCACATATCGACTTTGGGCACCAAAAATATCGATTTTTAGCATGTTTTGGGCCCATATTTTGAAAACATTCTAGCACTGAGTAGGCATGTACAGATCGTTTTAGGGACTTTAAAAATATTGAATTTTCGGGGATTTTGAGCCTGAATTTGAGATATAAACGGGTACAGAAGATACAAGCAATTATCGACTTTTTGCACCTAAAATATCGATTTTGAGCATGTTTTGGGTCTGAATATTGAAAACATTCTAGCAAGGAGTAGGCATGTACAGATCGCTTCTGGGACCCAAAAATATCGAATTTTCGGGGATTTTGAGTCTGAATTTGGGATATAGACGGGTACAGAAGATGCATACACATATTGACTTTGGGCACCTAAAATATCGATTTTGAGCATGTTTTGGGCCTGTATTTTGAAAATACTCTAACACGGTGTAGGCATGTACAGATCGCTTCTGGGACACAAAAATATCGATTTTTTGGGTGTTTTGAGCCTGAATTTGAGATATAAACGAGTACAGAAGATGCATGCACATATCGACTTTGGCACCCAAAATATCGATTTTGAGCATGTTTTGGGCCTATATTATAAAAATATTCTAGCACTGAGTAGGCATGTACAGATCGCTTCTGGGACCCAAAAACATCGAATTTTCGGGTGTTTTGAGCCTGAATTTGGGATATAACCGGGTACAGAAGAGGCATACACATATTGACTTTGGGCACCTAAAATATTAATTTTCAGCATGTTTTGGGCCTGTATATTAAAAAACACCCTAACACGAAGTATGCACGTACAGATCGCTTCTGGGACCCAAAAATATCGAATTGTCGGGTGTTTTGAGCCTGAATTTGAGATATAAACGGGTACATAGGATGCATGCACATATCGACTTTGGGCACCTAAAATATCGATTTTTAGTATGTTTTGGGCCTGTATTTTGAAATACTCTAACACGGAGTAGACATGTACATATCGCTTTTGGGACCCAAAAATATCGAATTTTCGGGTGTTTTGAGCCTGAATTTGGGAAATAGACGGGTACAGAAGATACATGCACATATCGACTTTGGGCACCAAAAATATTGATTTTTAGCATGTTTTGGGCCCATATTTTAAAAACATTCTAGCACTGAGTAGGCTTGTACATATCGCTCCTGGGACTCAAAAATATCGAATTTTCGGGTGTTCTGAGCCTAAATTTGAGATATAAACGGGTACAGAAGATGCATGCACATATCGACTTTGGACCCCTAAAATATCAATTTTAGCTTTTTTGGAGCCTATATTTTGAAAACATTTTAGCACTGAGTAGGCATGTACAGATCGCTTAAGGGACCCAAAATATTGAATTTTCTGAGATTTTGAGCCTGAATTTGAGATATAAACGGGTACAGAATATGCATGCACTTATCGACTTTTTGTACCTAAAATATCGATTTTAAGCATGTTTTGGGTCTGTATCTTGAAAACATTCTAGCAAGGAGTAGGCATGAACAGATCGCTTCTGGGACCCAAAAATATCGAATATTCTATTGTTTTGAACCTGAATTTGGGATATAGATGGGTACAGAAGATGCATACACATATTGACTTTGGGCACCTAAAATATCGATTTTGAGCATGTTTTGGGCCTGTATTTTGAAAATACTCTAACACGGTGTAGGCATGTACAGATCGCTTCTGGGACACAAAAATATTGATTTTTTGGGTGTTTTGAGTCTGAATTTGAGATATAAACAGGTACAGAAGATGCATGCACATATAGACTTTGGCACCCAAAATATCGATTTTGAGCATGTTTTGGGCCTATATTATAAAAATATTCTAGCACTGAGTAGGCATGTACAGATCGCTTCTGGGACCCAAAAATATCGAATTTTCGTGTGTTTTGAGCCTGAATTTGGGATATAAACTGGTACAGAATATGCATAAACATATTGACTTTGGGCACATAAAATATTGATTTTCAGCGTGTTTTGGTCCTGTATTTTGAAAATACTCTAACACGTAGTAGGCATGTACAGATCGCTTAAGGGACCCAAAAATATCGAATTTTCGGGTGTTCTGAGCTTGAATTTGAGATATAAACGGGTACAGAAGATGCATGCACATATCGACTTTGGGCAGCGAAAAATATCGATTTTCAGCATGTTTTGGGCCTATATTATAAAAATATTCTAGCACTGAGTAGGCATGTACATATCGCTCCTGGGACTCAAAAATATCGAATTTTCGGGTTTTCTGAGCCTAAATTTGAGATATAAACGGGTACAGAAGATGCATGCACATATCGACTTTGGACCCCTAAAATATCAATTTTAGCTTTTTTGGAGCCTATATTTTGAAAACATTTTAGCACTGAGTAGGCATGTACAGATCGCTTAAGGGACCCAAAATATTGAATTTTCTGAGATTTTGAGCCTGAATTTGAGATATAAACGGGTACAGAATATGCATGCACTTATCGACTTTTTGTACCTAAAATATCGATTTTAAGCATGTTTTGGGTCTGTATCTTGAAAACATTCTAGCAAGGAGTAGGCATGAACAGATCGCTTCTGGGACCCAAAAATATCGAATATTCTATTGTTTTGAACCTGAATTTGGGATATAGATGGGTACAGAAGATGCATACACATATTGACTTTGGGCACCTAAAATATCGATTTTGAGCATGTTTTGGGCCTGTATTTTGAAAATACTCTAACACGGTGTAGGCATGTACAGATCGCTTCTGGGACACAAAAATATTGATTTTTTGGGTGTTTTGAGTCTGAATTTGAGATATAAACGGGTACAGAAGATGCATGCACATATAGACTTTGGCACCCAAAATATCGATTTTGAGCATGTTTTGGGCCTATATTATAAAAATATTCTAGCACTGAGTAGGCATGTACAGATCGCTTCTGGGACCCAAAAATATCGAATTTTCGTGTGTTTTGAGCCTGAATTTGGGATATAAACTGGTACAGAATATGCATAAACATATTGACTTTGGGCACATAAAATATTGATTTTCAGCGTGTTTTGGTCCTGTATTTTGAAAATACTCTAACACGGAGTAGGCATGTACAGATCGCTTAAGGGACCCAAAAATATCGAATTTTCGGGTGTTTTTAGCTTGAATTTGGGATATAAACGGGTACAGAAGATGCATACACATATTGATTTTGAGCACCTAAAATATCGATTTTCAGCATGTTTTGGGCCTATATTTAAAAAACACTCTAACACGGAGTATGCACGTACAGATCGCTTAAGGGACCCAAAAATATTGAATTTTCGGGTGTTTTGAGCCTGAATTTGAGATATAAACGGGTACAGAACATCCATGCATATATCGACTTTTTGCACCAAAAAAATCGATTTTCAGCATGTTTTGGGCCTATATTTTGAAAATATTCTAGCACTGACTAGGCATGTACAGATCACTCCTCGGATTAAAAAATATTGATTTTTCGGGTGGTTTGAGCCTGAATTTGAGATATAAACGGGTACAGAAGATGCATGCACATATCGACTTTAGGCACCTAAAATATCGATTTTTAGCAGGTTTTGGGCCTATATGTTGAAATAATCTAGCACTGAGTAGGTATGTACAGATCGTTTCTGGGACCCAAAAATATTGAATTTTCGGGTGTTTTGAGACTGAATTTGGGAAATAAACGGGTACCGAAGATACATGAACATATCGACTTTGGGCACGTAAAATATCGATTTTTAGCATGTTTTGGGCCCATATTTTGAAAAAATTCTAGCACTGAGTAGGCATGTACAGATCACTCCTCGGATTCAAAAATATTGATTTTTCGGGTGTTTGAGCCTGAATTTGAGATATAAACGGGTACAGAAGATGCATGCACATATAGACTTTGGCACCTATAATATCGATTTTTAGCATGTTTTGGGCCTGTATTTTGAAAATACTCTAACACGGATTAGGCATGTACAGATCGCTTCTGGGACACAAAAATATCGATTTTTTGGGTGTTTTGAGCCTGAATTTGAGACATAAACCGGTACACAAGATGCATGCACATATCGATTTTGGGACCCAAAATATCGATTTTTAGCATGTTTTGGGCCTATATTTTGAAAATATTCTAGCACTTAGTAGGCATGTACAGATCACTTCTGGGACCCAAAAATATCGAATTTTTTGGGTGTTTTGAGCCAGAATTTGGGATATAACCTGTACAGAGGATGTATAAACATATTGGCTTTGGGCACCTAAAATATCAATTTATATTATGTTTTAGGCCTGTATTGTAAAAATACTCTAACACGGAGTAGACATGTACAGATCGCTTTTGGGACCCAAAAATATCGAATTTTCGGGAGTTTTGAGCCTGAATTTGAGATTTAAACGGGTACAGAAGATGCTTGCACATATCGACTTTGGACACATAAAATATCAATTTTAGCATTTTTGTAGCCTATATTTTGAAAACATTCTAGCACTGAGTAGGCATGTACAGATCGCTTAAGGGACCAAAAAATATTGAAATTTCGGGGATTTTGAGCCTGAATTTGAGATATAAACGGGTACAGAAGATGCATGCACATATCGACTTTGGCACCCAAAATATCGATTTTGAGCATGTTTTGGGTCTGTATCTTTAAAACATTCTAGCAACGAGTAGGCATGTACAGATCGCTTCGGGGACCCAAAAATATCGAATTTTCTGTTGTTTTGAACCTGAATTTGGGATATAGACGGGTACAGAAGATACATACACATATTGACTTTGGGCACCTAAAATATCGATTTTGAGTATGTTTTGGGCCTGTATTTTGGAAATACTCTAACACGGAGTAGACATGTACAGATCGCTTTTCGGACCCAAAAATATAGAATTTTCGGGTGTTTTGAGCCTGAATATGAGATATAAACTGGTACAGAAGATGCATGCACATATCGACTTTGGACACCTAAAATATAGATTTTTATCATGTTTTAATCCGATATTTTGAAAACATTCTAGCACTGAGTAGGCATGTACAGATCGCTTCTGGGACCCAAAAATATCGAATTTTCGGGTGTTTAGAGCCTGAATTTGAGTTTTAAACGGGTACAGAAGATGCATACACATATTGACTTTGGGCACCTAAAATATCGATTTTCAGCATGTTTTGGGCCTGTATTTTGAAAATACTCTAACACGGTGTAGGCATGTACAGATCGCTTCTGGGACAAAAAAATATCGATTTTTTGGGTGTTTTGAGCCTGAATTTGAGATATAAACGGGTACAGAAGATGCATGCACATATCGAGTTTGGGCACCTAAAATATAGATTTTTAGCATGTTTTGGGCCCATATTTTGAAATAATTCTAGCACTGAGTGGGCATGTACAGATTGCTTCTGCGATCAAAAAAATTTCGAATTTTCGGGTGTTTTGAGCCTGAATTTGGGAAATAAACGGGTACAGAAGATGCATGCACATATCGACTTTAGGCACCAAAAATATCGATTTTTAGCATGTTTTGGGCCCATATTTTGAAAACATTCTAGCACTGAGTAGGCATGTACAGATCGTTTTAGGGACTTTAAAAATATTGAATTTTCGGGTATTTTGAGCCTGAATTTGAGATATAAACGGGTACAGAAGATACAAGCAATTATCGACTTTTTGCACCTAAAATATCGATTTTGAGCATGTTTTGGGTCTGAATATTGAAAACATTCTAGCAAGGAGTAGGCATGTACAGATCGCTTTTGAGACCCAAAAATATCGAATTTTCTGTTGTTTTGAACCTGAATTTGGGATATAGACTGGTACAGAAGATGCATACACATATTGACTTTGGGCACCTAAAATATCGATTTTGAGCATGTTTTGGGCCTGTATTTTGAAAATACTCTAACACGGTGTAGGCATGTACAGATCGCTTCTGGGACACAAAAATATCGATTTTTTGGGTGTTTTGAGCCTGAATTTGAGATATAAACGAGTACAGAAGATGCATGCACATATCGACTTTGGCACCCAAAATATCGATTTTGAGCATGTTTTGGGCCTATATTATAAAAATATTCTAGCACTGAGTAGGCATGTACAGATCGCTTCTGGGACCCAAAAACATCGAATTTTCGGGTGTTTTGAGCCTGAATTTGGGATATAACCGGGTACAGAAGAGGCATACACATATTGACTTTGGGCACCTAAAATATTAATTTTCAGCATGTTTTGGGCCTGTATTTTGAAAATACTCTAACACGGAGTAGACATGTACATATCGCTTTTGGGACCCAAAAATATAGAATTTTCGGTTGTTTTGAGCCTGAATTTGGGAAATAAACGGGTACAGAAGATACATGCACATATCGACTTTGGGCACCAAAAATATTGATTTTTAGCATGTTTTGGGCCCATATTTTAAAAACATTCTAGCACTGAGTAGGCATGTACAGATCGCTCCTGGGATTCAAAAATATCGAATTTTCGGGTGTTCTGAGCCTAAATTTGAGATATAAACGGGTACAGAAGATGCATGCACATATCGACTTTGGACCCCTAAAATATCAATTTTAGCATTTTCGGAGCCTATATTTTGAAAACATTTTAGCACTGAGTAGGCAAGTACAGATCGCTTAAGGGACCCAAAAATATTGAATTTTCTGAGATTTTGAGCCTGAATTTGAGATATAAACGGGTACAGAAGATGCATGCACATATCGACTTTGGCACCCAAAATATCGATTTTGAGCATGTTTTGGGTCTGTATCTTTAAAACATTCTAGCAACGAGTAGGCATGTACAGATCGCTTCGGGGACCCAAAAATATCGAATTTTCTGTTGTTTTGAACCTGAATTTGGGATATAGACGGGTACAGAAGATACATACACATATTGACTTTGGGCACCTAAAATATCGATTTTGAGTATGTTTTGGGCCTGTATTTTGGAAATACTCTAACACGGAGTAGACATGTACAGATCGCTTTTCGGACCCAAAAATATAGAATTTTCGGGTGTTTTGAGCCTGAATATGAGATATAAACGGGTACAGAAGATGCATGCACATATCGACTTTGGACACCTAAAATATCGATTTTTATCATGTTTTAATCCGATATTTTGAAAACATTCTAGCACTGAGTAGGCATGTACAGATCGCTTCTGGGACCCAAAAATATCGAATTTTCGGGTGTTTAGAGCCTGAATTTGAGTTTTAAACGGGTACAGAAGATGCATACACATATTGACTTTGGGCACCTAAAATATCGATTTTCAGCATGTTTTGGGCCTGTATTTTGAAAATACTCTAACACGGTGTAGGCATGTACAGATCGCTTCTGGGACAAAAAAATATCGATTTTTTGGGTGTTTTGAGCCTGAATTTGAGATATAAACGGGTACAGAAGATGCATGCACATATCGAGTTTGGGCACCTAAAATATCGATTTTTAGCATGTTTTGGGCCCATATTTTGAAATAATTCTAGCACTGAGTGGGCATGTACAGATTGCTTCTGCGATCAAAAAAATTTCGAATTTTCGGGTGTTTTGAGCCTGAATTTGGGAAATAAACGGGTACAGAAGATGCATGCACATATCGACTTTAGGCACCAAAAATATCGATTTTTAGCATGTTTTGGGCCCATATTTTGAAAACATTCTAGCACTGAGTAGGCATGTACAGATCGTTTTAGGGACTTTAAAAATATTGATTTTTCGGGTATTTTGAGCCTGAATTTGAGATATAAACGGGTACAGAAGATACAAGCAATTATCGACTTTTTGCACCTAAAATATCGATTTTGAGCATGTTTTGGGCCTATATTATAAAAATATTCTAGCACTGAGTAGGCATGTACAGATCGCTTCTGGGACCCAAAAACATCGAATTTTCGGGTGTTTTGAGCCTGAATTTGGGATATAACCGGGTACAGAAGAGGCATACACATATTGACTTTGGGCACCTAAAATATTAATTTTCAGCATGTTTTGGGCCTGTATTTCAAAAACACCCTAACACGGAGTATGCACGTACAGATCGCTTCTGGGACCCAAAAATATCGAATTGTCGGGTGTTTTGAGCCTGAATTTGAGATATAAACGGGTACATAGGATGCATGCACATATCGACTTTGGGCACCTAAAATATCGATTTTTAGTATGTTTTGGGCCTGTATTTTGAAAATACTCTAACACGGAGTAGACATGTACATATCGCTTTTGGGACCCAAAAATATAGAATTTTCGGTTGTTTTGAGCCTGAATTTGGGAAATAAACGGGTACAGAAGATACATGCACATATCGACTTTGGGCACCAAAAATATTGATTTTTAGCATGTTTTGGGCCCATATTTTAAAAACATTCTAGCACTGAGTAGGCATGTACAGATCGCTCCTGGGATTCAAAAATATCGAATTTTCGGGTGTTCTGAGCCTAAATTTGAGATATAAACGGGTACAGAAGATGCATGCACATATCGACTTTGGACCCCTAAAATATCAATTTTAGCATTTTCGGAGCCTATATTTTGAAAACATTTTAGCACTGAGTAGGCAAGTACAGATCGCTTAAGGGACCCAAAAATATTGAATTTTCTGAGATTTTGAGCCTGAATTTGAGATATAAACGGGTACAGAATATGCATGCACTTATCGACTTTTTGTACCTAAAATATCGATTTTAAGCATGTTTTGGGTCTGTATCTTGAAAACATTCTAGCAAGGAGTAGGCATGAACAGATCGCTTCTGGGACACAAAAATATCGAATATTCTAATGTTTTGAACCTGAATTTGGGATATAGACGGGTACAGAAGATGCATACACATATTGACTTTGGGCACCTAAAATATCGATTTTGAGCATGTTTTGGGCCTGTATTCTGAAAATACTCTAACACGGTGTAGGCATGTACAGATCGCTTCTGGGACCCAAAAATATCGAATTTTCGGGTGTTTTGAGCTTGAATTTGGGATATAAACGGGTACAGAAGATGAATACACATATTGACTTTGGGCACCTAAAATATCGATTTTTAGCATCTTTTGGGCCTGTATTGTAAAAATACTCTAACACGGAGTAGGCATGTACAGATCGCTTCTGGGACCCAAAAATATCGAATTTTCGGGGTTTTTGAGCCTGAATTTGAGATTTAAACGGGTACAGAAGATGCATGCACATATCGAGTTTGGGCACCTAAAATATCGATTTTTAGCATGTTTTGGGCCCATATTTTGAAATAATTCTAGCACTGAGTAGGCATGTACAAATTGCTTCTGCGACCAATAAATTTCGAATTTTCGGGTGTTTTGAGCCTGAATTTGGGAAATAAACGGGTACAGAAGATGCATGCACATATCGACTTTGGGCACCAAAAATATCGATTTTTAGCATGTTTTGGGCCCATATTTTGAAAACATTCTAGCACTGAGTAGGCATGTACAGATCGTTTTAGGGACTTTAAAAATATTGAATTTTCGGGGATTTTGAGCCTGAATTTGAGATATAAACGGGTACAGAAGATACAAGCAATTATCGACTTTTTGCACCTAAAATATCGATTTTGAACATGTTTTGGGTCTGAATATTGAAAACATTCTAGCAAGGAGTAGGCATGTACAGATCGCTTCTGGGACCCAAAAATATCGAATTTTCGGGGATTTTGAGTCTGAATTTGGGATATAGACGGGTACAGAAGATGCATACACATATTGACTTTGGGCACCTAAAATATCGATTTTGAGCATGTTTTGGGCCTGTATTTTGAAAATACTCTAACACGGTGTAGGCATGTACAGATCGCTTCTGGGACACAAAAATATCGATTTTTTGGGTGTTTTGAGCCTGAATTTGAGATATAAACGAGTACAGAAGATGCATGCACATATCGACTTTGGAACCCAAAATATCGATTTTGAGCATGTTTTGGGCCTATATTATAAAAATTTTCTAGCACTGAGTAGGCATGTACAGATCGCTTCTGGGACCCAAAAACATCGAATTTTCGGGTGTTTTGAGCCTGAATTTGGGATATAACCGGGTACAGAAGAGGCATACACATATTGACTTTGGGCACCTAAAATATTAATTTTCAGCATGTTTTGGGCCTGTATATTAAAAAACACCCTAACACGAAGTATGCACGTACAGATCGCTTCTGGGACCCAAAAATATCGAATTGTCGGGTGTTTTGAGCCTGAATTTGAGATATAAACGGGTACATAGGATGCATGCACATATCGACTTTGGGCACCTAAAATATCGATTTTTAGCATGTTTTGGGCCTGTATTTTGAAATACTCTAACACGGAGTAGACATGTACATATCGCTTTTGGGACCCAAAAATATAAAATTTTCGGGTGTTTTGAGCCTGAATTTGGGAAATAGACGGGTACAGAAGATACATGCACATATCGACTTTGGGCAGCAAAAATATTGATTTTTAGCATGTTTTGGGCCCATATTTTAAAAACATTCTAGCACTGAGTAGGCATGTACATATCGCTCCTGGTACTCAAAAATATCGAATTTTCGGGTGTTCTGAGCCTAAATTTGAGATATAAACGGGTACAGAAGGTGCATGCACATATCGACTTTGGACCCCTAAAATATCAATTTTAGCTTTTTTGGGGCCTATATTTTGAAAACATTTTAGCACTGAGTAGGCATGTACAGATCGCTTAAGGGACCCAAAATATTGAATTTTCTGAGATTTTGAGCCTGAATTTGAGATATAAACGGGTACAGAATATGCATGCACTTATCGACTTTTTGTACCTAAAATATCGATTTTAAGCATGTTTTGGGTCTGTATCTTGAAAACATTCTAGCAAGGAGTAGGCATGAACAGATCGCTTCTGGGACCCAAAAATATCGAATATTCTATTGTTTTGAACCTGAATTTGGGATATAGATGGGTACAGAAGATGCATACACATATTGACTTTGGGCACCTAAAATATCGATTTTGAGCATGTTTTGGGCCTGTATTTTGAAAATACTCTAACACGGTGTAGGCATGTACAGATCGCTTCTGGGACACAAAAATATTGATTTTTTGGGTGTTTTGAGTCTGAATTTGAGATATAAACGGGTACAGAAGATGCATGCACATATAGACTTTGGCACCCAAAATATCGATTTTGAGCATGTTTTGGGCCTATATTATAAAAATATTCTAGCACTGAGTAGGCATGTACAGATCGCTTCTGGGACCCAAAAATATCGAATTTTCGTGTGTTTTGAGCCTGAATTTGGGATATAAACTGGTACAGAATATGCATAAACATATTGACTTTGGGCACATAAAATATTGATTTTCAGCGTGTTTTGGTCCTGTATTTTGAAAATACTCTAACACGGAGTAGGCATGTACAGATCGCTTAAGGGACCCAAAAATATCGAATTTTCGGGTGTTCTGAGCTTGAATTTGAGATATAAACGGGTACAGAAGATGCATGCACATATCGACTTTGGGCAGCGAAAAATATCGATTTTCAGCATGTTTTGGGCCTATATTATAAAAATATTCTAGCACTGAGTAGGCATGTACAGATCGCTTCTAGGACCCAAAAAAATCGAATTTTCGGGTGTTTTTAGCTTGAATTTGGGATATAAACGGGTACAGAAGATGCATACACATATTGACTTTAGACACCTAAAATATCAATTTAAGCATTTTCGGAGCCTATATTTTGAAAACATTTTAGCACTGAGTAGGCATGTACAGATCGCTTAAGGGACCCAAAAATATAGAATTTTCGGGTATTCTGAGCCTGAATTTGAGATATAAACGGGTACAGAAGATGCAAGCACATATCGACTTTCGGCACCTAAAATATCGATTTTAGTATGTTTTGGGCCTGTATTTTAAAAATACTCTAACACGGTGTAGGCATGTACAGATCGCTTCTGGGACAAAAAAATATCGATTTTTTGGGTGTTTTGAGCCTGAATTTGAGATATAAACGGGTACAGAAGATGCATGCACATATCGACTTTGGCACCCAAAATATCGATTTTGAGCATGTTTTGGGCCTATATTATAAAAATATTCTAGCACTGAGTAGGCATGTACAGATCGCTTCGGAGACCCAAAAATATCGAATTTTCGGGTGTTTTGAGCCTGAATTTGAGATATATACGGGTACAGAAGATGCATGCACATATTGACTTTGGGCACCTAAAATATCGATTTTTAGTATGTTTGGTCCTGTATTTTTAAAATACTCTAACACGGAGTAGACATGTACAGATCACTCATGGGATTCAAATATATAGAATTTTCGGGTGTTTTGAGCCTGAATTTGAGATATAAACAGGTACTGAAGATGCATGCACATATCGACTTTGGGCACCTAAAATATAGATTTTGAGCATGTTTTTGGCCTGTATTTTGAAAATACTCTAACACGGAGAAGGCATGTATAGATCGCTTCTAGGACACAATATCGAATTTTCGGGTGTTTTGAGCCTGAATTTGAGATATAAACGGGTACAGAAGATGCATGCACATATCGACTTTGGCACCCAAAATATCGATTTCTAGCATGTTTTGGGCCAATATTTTGAAAATATTCTAGCACTGAGTAGGCATGTACAGATCGCTTAAGGGACCCAAAAATATTGAATTTTCGGGTGTTTTGAGCCTGAATTTGGGATATAACCGGGTACAGAAGATGCATACACATATTGATTTTGAGCACCTAAAATATCGATTTTCAGCATGTTTTGGGCCTATATTTAAAAAACACTCTAACACGGAGTATGCACGTACAGATCGCTTAAGGGACCCAAAAATATTGAATTTTCGGGTGTTTTGAGCCTGAATTTGAGATATAAACGGGTACAGAACATCCATGCATATATCGACTTTTTGCACCAAAAAAATCGATTTTCAGCATGTTTTGGGCCTATATTTTGAAAATATTCTAGCACTGACTAGGCATGTACAGATCACTCCTCGGATTAAAAAATATTGATTTTTCGGGTGGTTTGAGCCTGAATTTGAGATATAAACGGGTACAGAAGATGCATGCACATATCGACTTTAGGCACCTAAAATATCGATTTTTAGCAGGTTTTGGGCCTATATGTTGAAATAATCTAGCACTGAGTAGGTATGTACAGATCGTTTCTGGGACCCAAAAATATTGAATTTTCGGATGTTTTGAGACTGAATTTGGGAAATAAACGGGTACCGAAGATACATGAACATATCGACTTTGGGCACGTAAAATATCGATTTTTAGCATGTTTTGGGCCCATATTTTGAAAAAATTCTAGCACTGAGTAGGCATGTACAGATCACTCCTCGGATTCAAAAATATTGATTTTTCGGGTGTTTGAGCCTGAATTTGAGATATAAACGGGTACAGAAGATGCATGCACATATAGACTTTGGCACCTATAATATCGATTTTTAGCATGTTTTGGGCCTGTATTTTGAAAATACTCTAACACGGATTAGGCATGTACAGATCGCTTCTGGGACACAAAATTATCGATTTTTTGGGTGTTTTGAGCCTGAATTTGAGACATAAACCGGTACACAAGATGCATGCACATATCGATTTTGGGACCCAAAATATCGATTTTTAGCATGTTTTGGGCCTATATTTTGAAAATATTCTAGCACTTAGTAGGCATGTACAGATCGCTTCTGGGACCCAAAAATATCGAATTTTTTGGGTGTTTTGAGCCAGAATTTGGGATATAACCTGTACAGAGGATACATACACATATTGGCTTTGGGCACCTAAAATATCAATTTTTATTATGTTTTAGGCCTGTATTGTAAAAATACTCTAACACGGAGTAGACATGTACAGATCGCTTTTGGGACCCAAAAATATCGAATTTTCGGGAGTTTTGAGCCTGAATTTGAGATTTAAACGGGTACAGAAGATGCTTGCACATATCGACTTTGGACACATAAAATATCAATTTTAGCATTTTTGTAGCCTATATTTTGAAAACATTCTAGCACTGAGTAGGCATGTACAGATCGCTTAAGGGACCAAAAAATATTGAAATTTCGGGGATTTTGAGCCTGAATTTGAGATATAAACGGGTACAGAAGATGCATGCACATATCGACTTTGGCACCCAAAATATCGATTTTGAGCATGTTTTGGGTCTGTATCTTTAAAACATTCTAGCAACGAGTAGGCATGTACAGATCGCTTCGGGGACCCAAAAATATCGAATTTTCTGTTATTTTGAACCTGAATTTGGGATATAGACGGGTACAGAAGATACATACACATATTGACTTTGGGCACCTAAAATATCGATTTTGAGTATGTTTTGGGCCTGTATTTTGGAAATACTCTAACACGGAGTAGACATGTACAGATAGCTTTTCGGACCCAAAAATATAGAATTTTCGGGTGTTTTGAGCCTGAATATGAGATATAAACGGGTACAGAAGATGCATGCACATATCGACTTTGGACAACTAAAATATCGATTTTTATCATGTTTTAATCCGATATTTTGAAAACATTCTAGCACTGAGTAGGCATGTACAGATCGCTTCTGGGACCCAAAAATATCGAATTTTCGGGTGTTTAGAGCCTGAATTTGAGTTTTAAACGGGTACAGAAGATGCATACACATATTGACTTTGGGCACCTAAAATATCGATTTTCAGCATGTTTTGGGCCTGTATTTTGAAAATACTCTAACACGGTGTAGGCATGTACAGATCGCTTCTGGGACAAAAAAATATCGATTTTTTGGGTGTTTTGAGCCTGAATTTGAGATATAAACGGGTACAGAAGATGCATGCACATATCGACTTTGGCACCCAAAATATCGATTTTTAGTATGTTTGGGCCTGTATTTTTAAAATACTCTAACACGGAGTAGACATGTACAGATCACTCATGGGATTCAAATATATAGAATTTTCGGGTGTTTTGAGCCTGAATTTGAGATATAAACAGGTACTGAAGATGCATGCACATATCGACTTTGGGCACCTAAAATATAGATTTTGAGCATGTTTTGGGCCTGTATTTTGAAAATACTCTAACACGGAGAAGGCATGTATAGATCGCTTCTGGGACACAATATCGAATTTTCGGTTGTTTTGAGCCTGAATTTGAGATATAAACGGGTACAGAAGATGCATGCACATATCGACTTTGGCACCCAAAATATCGATTTCTAGCATGTTTTGGGCCAATATTTTGAAAATATTCTAGCACTGAGTAGGCATGTACAGATCGCTTCTGGGACCCAAAAATATCGAACTTTCGGGTGTTTAGAGCCTGAATTTGAGTTTTAAACGGGTACAGAAGATGCATACACATATTGACTTTGGGCACCTAAAATATCGATTTTCAGCATGTTTTGGGCCTGTATTTTGAAAATACTCTAACACGGTGTAGGCATGTACAGATCGCTTCTGGGACAAAAAAATATCGATTTTTTGGGTGTTTTGAGCCTGAATTTGAGATATAAACGAGTACAGAAGATGCATGCACATATCGACTTTGGCACCCAAAATATCGATTTTGAGCATGCTTTGGGCCAATATTATAAAAATATTCTAGCACTGAGTAGGCATGTACAGATCGCTTCTGGGACCCAAAAATATCGAATTTTCGGGTGTTTTGAGCTTGAATTTGGGATATAAACGGGTACAGAAGATGCAAACACATATTGACATTGGGCACCTAAAATATCGATTTTTAGCATGTTTTGGGCCCATATTTTGAAATAATTCTAGCACTGAGTAGGCAAGTACAGATTGCTTCTGCGACCAAAAAATTTCGAATTTTCGGGTGTTTTGAGCCTGAATTTGGAAAATAAACGGGTACAGAAGATACAAGCACTTATCGACTTTTTGCACCTAAAATATCGATTTTGAGCATGTTTTGGGTCTGAATATTGAAAACATTCTAGCAAGGAGTAGGCATGTACAGATCGCTTCTGGGACCCAAAAATATCGAATTTTCTGTTGTTTTGAACCTGAATTTGGGATATAGACGGGTACAGAAGATGCATACACATATTGACTTTGGGCACCTAAAATATCGATTTTGAGCATGTTTTGGGCCTGTATTTTGAAAATACTCTAACACGGTGTAGGCATGTACAGATCGCTTCTGGGACACAAAAATATCGATTTTTTGGGTGTTTTGAGCCTGAATTTGAGATATAAATGGGTACAGAAGATTCATACACATATCGACTTTGGCACCCAAAATATCGATTTTTAGCATCTTTTGGGCCTGTATTATGAAAAAAACTCTAACATGGAGTAGGCATGTACAGATCGCTTCTGGGACCCAAAAATATCGAATTTTCGGGTGTTTTGAGCCTGAATTTGGGATATAACCGGGTACAGAAGAGGCATACACATATTGACTTTGGGCACCTAAAATATTAATTTTCAGCATGTTTTGGGCCTGTATTTCAAAAACACCCTAACACGGAGTATGCACGTACAGATCGCTTCTGGGACCCAAAAATATTGAATTGTCGGGTGTTTTGAGCCTGAATTTGAGATATAAACGGGTACAGAGGATGCATGCACATATCGACTTTGGGCACCTAAAATATCGATTTTTAGTATGTTTTGGGCCTGTATTTTGAAAATACTCTTACACGGAATAGACATGTACATATCGCTTTTGGGACCCAAAAATATAGAATTTTCGGGTGTTCTGGGCCTGAATTTGGGAAATAGACGGGTACAGAAAATGCATGCACATATCGACTTTGGGACCCGAAAATATCGATTTTTAGCATGTTTTGGGCCCATATTTTAAAACTATTTTGCACTGAGTAGGCATGTACAGATCGCTCCTGGGATTCAAAAATATCGAATTTTCGGGTGTTCTGAGCCTAAATTTGAGATATAAACGGGTACAGAAGATGCATGCACATATCGACTTTGGATCCCTAAAATATCAATTTTAGCATTTTTGCAGCCTATATTTTGAAAACATTTTAGCACTGAGTAGGCATGTACAGATCGCTTAAGGGACCCCAAAATATTGAATTTTCTGAGATTTTGAGCCTGAATTTGAGATATAAACGGGTACAGAAGATGCATGCACATATCGACTTTTTTTACCTAAAATATCGATTTTGAGCATGTTTTGGGTCTGTATCTTGAAAACATTCTAGCAAGGAGTAGGCATGTACAGATCGCTTCTGGGACCCAAAAATATCGAATTTTCTGTTGTTTTGAACCTGAATTTGGGATATAGACGGGTACAGAAGATGCATACACATATTGACTTTGGGCACCTAAAATATCGATTTTGAGCATGTTTTGGGACTGTATTTTGAACATACTCTAACACGGTGTAGGCATGTACAGATCGCTTCTGGGACACAAAAATATTGATTTTTTGGGTGTTTTGAGTCTGAATTTGAGATGTAAACGGGTACAGAAGATGCATGCACATATTGACTTTGGGCACATAAAATATTGATTTTCAGCATGTTTTGGTCCTGTATTTTGAAAATACTCTAACACGGAGTAGACATGTAAAGATCGCTTTTGGGATCCAAAAATATCGAATTTTCGGGAGTTTTGAGCCTGAATTTGAGATATAAACGGGTACAGAAGATGCTTGCACATATCGACTTTGGACACCTAAAATATCAATTTTAGCATTTTCGGAGCCTATATTTTGAAATTTTTTTAGCACTGAGTAGGCATGTACAGATCGCTTAAGGGACCCAAAAATATTGAATTTTCGGGGATTTTGAGTCTGAATTTGAGATATAAACGGGTACAGAAGATGCATACACATATTGACTTTGGGCACCTAAAATATCGATTTTGAGCATGTTTTGGGCCTGTATTCTGAAAATACTCTAACACGGTGTAGGCATGTACAGATCGCTTCTGGGACACAAAAATATCGATTTTTTGGGTGTTTTGAGTCTGAATTTGAGATATAAACGGGTACAGAAGATGCATGCACATATAGTCTTTGGCACCCAAAATATCGATTTTGAGCATGTTTTGGGCCTATATTATAAAAATATTATAGCACTGAGTAGGCATGTACAGATCGCTTCTGGGACCCAAAAATATCGAATTTTCGGGTGTTTTGAGCTTGAATTTGGGATATAAACGGGTACAGAAGATGCATACACATATTGACTTAGGGCACCTAAAATATCAATTTTTATTATGTTTTGGGCCTGTATTGTAAAAATACTCTAACACGGAGTAGACATGTAAAGATCGCTTTTGGGACCCAAAAATATAGAATTTTTGGGAGTTTTGAGCCTGAATTTGAGATATAAACGGGTACAGAAGATGCATGCACATATCGAGTTTGGGCACCTAAAATATCGATTTTTAGCATGTTTTGGGACCATATTTTGAAAACATTCTAGCACTGAGTAGGCATGTACAGATCGTTTTAGGAACTTTAAAAATATTGAATTTCCGGGGATTTTGAGCCTGAATTTGAGATATAAACGGGTACAGAAGATACAAGCAATTATCGACTTTTTGCACCTAAAATATCGATTTTGAGCATGTTTTGGGTCTGAATATTGAAAACATTCTAGCAAGGAGTAGGCATGTACAGATCGCTTCTGGGACCAAAAAATATCGAATTTTCTGTTGTTTTGAACCTGAATTTGGGATATAGACGGGTACAGAAGATGCATACACATATTGTCTTTGGGCACCTAAAATATCGATTTTGAGCATGTTTTGGGCCTGTATTTTGAAAATACTCTAACACGGTGTAGGCATGTACAGATCGCTTCTGGGACACAAAAATAGCGATTTTTTGGGTGTTTTGAGCCTGAATTTGAGATATAAACGAGTACAGAAGATGCATGCACATATCGACTTTGGCACCCAAAATATCGATTTTGAGCATGTTTTGGACCTATATTATAAAAATATTCTAGCACTGAGTAGGCATGTACAGATCGCTTCTGGGACCCAAAAACATCGAATTTTCGGGTGTTTTGAGCCTGAATTTGGGATATAACCGGGTACAGAAGAGGCATACACATATTGACTTTGGGCACCTAAAATATTAATTTTCAGCATGTTTTGGGCCTGTATTTCAAAAACACCCTAACACGGAGTATGCACGTACAGATCGCTTCTGGGACCCAAAAATATCGAATTGTCGGGTGTTTTGAGCCTGAATTTGAGATATAAACGGGTACATAGGATGCATGCACATATCGACTTTGGGCACCTAAAATATCGATTTTTAGTATGTTTTGGGCCTGTATTTTGAAAATACTCTAACACGGAGTAGACATGTACATATCGCTTTTGGGACCCAAAAATATAGAATTTTCGGGTGTTTTGAGCCTGAATTTGGGAAATAAACGGGTACAGAAGATACATGCACATATCGACTTTGGGCACCAAAAATATTGATTTTTAGCATGTTTTGGGCCCATATTTTAAAAACATTCTAGCACTGAGTAGGCATGTACAGATCGCTCCTGGGATTCAAAAATATCGAATTTTCGGGTGTTCTGAGCCTAAATTTGAGATATAAACGGGTACAGAAGATGCATGCACATATCGACTTTGGACCCCTAAAATATCAATTTTAGCATTTTTGGAGCCTATATTTTGAAAACATTTTAGCACTGAGTAGGCAAGTACAGATCGCTTAAGGGACCCAAAAATATTGAATTTTCTGAGATTTTGAGCCTGAATTTGAGATATAAACGGGTACAGAATATGCATGCACTTATCGACTTTTTGTACCTAAAATATCGATTTTAAGCATGTTTTGGGTCTGTATCTTGAAAACATTCTAGCAAGGAGTAGGCATGAACAGATCGCTTCTGGGACCCAAAAATATCGAATATTCTATTGTTTTGAACCTGAATTTGGGATATAGACGGGTACAGAAGATGCATACACATATTGACTTTGGGCACCTAAAATATCGATTTTGAGCATGTTTTGGGCCTGTATTTTGAAAATACTCTAACACGGTGTAGGCATGTACAGATCGCTTCTGGGACACAAAAATATTGATTTTTTGGGTGTTTTGAGTCTGAATTTGAGATGTAAACGGGTACAGAAGATGCATGCACATATTGACTTTGGGCAAATAAAATATTGATTTTCAGCATGTTTTGGTCCTGTATTTTGAAAATACTCTAACACAGAGTAGACATGTAAAGATCGCTTTTGGGATCCAAAAATATCGAATTTTCGGGAGTTTTGAGCCTGAATTTGAGATATAAACGGGTACAGAAGATGCTTGCACATATCGACTTTGGACACCTAAAATATCAATTTTAGCATTTTCGGAGCCTATATTTTGAAATTTTTTTAGCACTGAGTAGGCATGTACAGATCGCTTAAGGGACCCAAAAATATTGAATTTTCGGGGATTTTGAGCCTGAATTTGAGATATAAACGGGTACAGATGATGCATACACATATTGACTTTGGGCACCTAAAATATCGATTTTGAGCATGTTTTGGGCCTGTATTCTGAAAATACTCTAACACGGTGTAGGCATGTACAGATCGCTTCTGGGACACAAAAATATCGATTTTTTGGGTGTTTTGAGTCTGAATTTGAGATATAAACGGGTACAGAAGATGCATGCACATATAGTCTTTGGCACCCAAAATATCGATTTTGAGCATGTTTTGGGCCTATATTATAAAAATATTATAGCACTGAGTAGGCATGTACAGATCGCTTCTGGGACCCAAAAATATCGAATTTTCGGGTGTTTTGAGCTTGAATTTGGGATATAAACGGGTACAGAAGATGAATACACATATTGACTTTGGGCACCTAAAATATCAATTTTTATTATGTTTTGGGCCTGTATTGTAAAAATACTCTAACACGGAGTAGACATGTAAAGATCGCTTTTAGGACCCAAAAATATAGACTTTTCGGGAGTTTTGAGCCTGAATTTGAGACATAAACGGGTACAGAAGATGCATACACATATTGTCTTTGGGCACCTAAAATATCGATTTTCAGCATGTTTTGGGCCTGTATTTTAAAAATACTCTAACACGGAGTAGGCATGTACAGATCGCTTCTGGGACCCAAAAATATCGAATTTTCGGGGTTTTTGAGCCTGAATTTGAGATTTAAACGGGTACAGAAGATGCATGCACATATCGAGTTTGGGCACCTAAAATATCGATTTTTAGCATGTTTTGGGCCCATATTTTGAAATAATTCTAGCACTGAGTAGGCATGTACAGATTGCTTCTGCGACCAAAAAATTTCGAATTTTCGGGTGTTTTGAGCCTGAATTTGGGAAATAAACGGGTACATAGGATGCATGCACATATCGACTTTGGGCACCTAAAATATCGATTTTTAGTATGTTTTGGGCCTGTATTTTGAAATACTCTAACACGGAGTAGACATGTACATATCGCTTTTGGGACCCAAAAATATAGAATTTTCGGGTGTTTTGAGCCTGAATTTGGGAAATAGACGGGTACAGAAGATACATGCACATATCGACTTTGGGCACCAAAAATATTGATTTTTAGCATGTTTTGGGCCCATATTTTAAAAACATTCTAGCACTGAGTAGGCATGTACAGATCGCTCCTGGGACTCAAAAATATCGAATTTTCGGGTGTTCTGAGCCTAAATTTGAGATATAAACGGGTACAGAAGATGCATGCACATATCGACTTTGGACCCCTAAAATATCAATTTTAGCTTTTTTGGAGCCTATATTTTGAAAACATTTTAGCACTGAGTAGGCATGTACAGATCACTTAAGGGACCCAAAATATTGAATTTTCTGAGATTTTGAGCCTGAATTTGAAATATAAACGGGTACAGAATATGCATGCACTTATCGACTTTTTGTACCTAAAATATCGATTTTAAGCATGTTTTGGGTCTGTATCTTGAAAACATTCTAGCAAGGAGTAGGCATGAACAGATCGCTTCTGGGACCCAAAAATATCGAATATTCTATTGTTTTGAACCTGAATTTGGGATATAGATGGGTACAGAAGATGCATACACATATTGACTTTGGGCACCTAAAATATCGATTTTGAGCATGTTTTGGGCCTGTATTTTGAAAATACTCTAACACGGTGTAGGCATGTACAGATCGCTTCTGGGACACAAAAATATTGATTTTTTGGGTGTTTTGAGTCTGAATTTGAGATATAAACGGGTACAGAAGATGCATGCACATATAAACTTTGGCACCCAAAATATCGATTTTGAGCATGTTTTGGGCTTTTATTATAAAAATATTCTAGCACTGAGTAGGCATGTACAGATCGCTTCTGGGACACAAAAATATCGAATTTTCGTTTGTTTTGAGCCTGAATTTGGGATATAAACTGGTACAGAATATGCATAAACATATTGACTTTGGGCACATAAAATATCGATTTTGAGCATGTTTTGGGCCTGTATTTTGAACATACTCTAACACGGTGTAGGCATGTACAGATCGCTTTTGGGACCCAAATATATCGAATTTTCGTGTGTTTTGAGCCTGAATTTGGGATATAAACTGGTACAGAATATACATAAACATATTGACTTTGGGCACATAAAATATTGATTTTCAGCATGTTTTGGTCCTGTATTTTGAAAATACTCTAACACGGAGTAGGCATGTACAGATCGCTTAAGGGACCCAAAAATATCGAATTTTCGGGTGTTCTGAGCTTGAATTTGAGATATAAACGGGAACAGAAGATGCATGCACATATCGACTTTGGGCAGCGAAAAATATCGATTTTGAACATGTTTTGGGCCTATATTATAAAAATATTCTAGCACTGAGTAGGCATGTACAGATCGCTTCTGGGACCCAAAAAAATCGAATTTTCGGGTGTTTTTAGCTTGAATTTGGGATATAAACGGGTACAGAAGATGCATACACATATTGACTTTGGGCATTTAAAATATCAATTTTTATTATGTTTTGGGCCTGTATTGTAAAAATACTCTAACACGGAGTAGACATGTAAAGATCGCTTTTGGGACCCAAAAATATCGAATTTTCGGGGTTTTTGAGCCTGAATTTGAGATTTAAACGGGTACAGAAGATGCATGCACATATCGAGATTGGGCACCTAAAATATCGATTTTTAGCATGTTTTAATCCCATATTTTGAAATATTTCTAGCACTGAGTAGGCATGTACAGATTGCTTCTGAGACCAAAACATTTCGAATTTTCGGGTGTTTTGAGCCTATATTTGGGAAATAAACGGGTACAGAAGATACATGCACATATCGACTTTTTGCACCTAAAATATCGATTTTGAGCACGTTTTGGGCCTGTATTTTGAAAATACTCTAACACGGTGTAAGCATGTACAGATCGCTTCTGGGACACTAAAATATCGATTTTTTGGGTGTTTTGAGCCTGAATTTGAGATATAAACGGGTACAGAAGATGCATGCACATATCGACTTTGGCACCCAAAATATCGATTTTGAGCATGTTTTGGGCCTATATTATAAAAATATTCTAGCATTGAGTAGGCATGTACAGATCGCTTCTGGGACCCAAAAACATCGAATTTTCGGGTGTTTTGAGACTGAATTTGGGATATAACCGGGTACAGAAGAGACATACACATATTGACTTTGGGCACCTAAAAATTAATTTTCAGCATGTTTTGGGCCTGTATTTCAAAAACACCCTAACACGGAGTATACACGTACAGATCGCTTCTGGGACCCAAAAATATTGAATTGTCGGGTGTTTTGAGCCTGAATTTGAGATATAAACGGGTACAGAGGATGCATGCACATATCGACTTTGGGCACCTAAAATATCGATTTTTAGTATGTTTTGGGCCTGTATTTTGAAAATACTATAACACGGAGTAGACATGTACATATCGCTTTTGGGACCCAAAAATATCGAATTTTCGGGTGTTTTGAGCCTGAATTTGGGAAATAGACGGGTACAGAAGATGCATGCACATATCGACTTTGGGCACCAAAAATATCGATTTTTAGCATGTTTTGGGCCCATATTTTAAAAACATTCTAGCACTGAGTAGGCATGGACAGATCGCTCCTGGGATTCAAAAATATCGAATTTTCGGGTGTTCTGAGCCTAAATTTGAGATATAAACGGGTACAGAAGATGCATGCACATATCGACTTTGGACCCCTAAAATATCAATTTTAGCATTTTCGGAGCATATATTTTGAAAACATTTTAGCACTGAGTAGGCATGTATAGATCGCTTAAGGGACCCAAAAATATTGAATTTTCTGTTGTTTTGAACCTGAATTTGGGATATAGACGGGTACAGAAAATGCATACACATATTGACTTTGGGCACCTAAAATATCGATTTTGAGCATGTTTTGGGTCTGAATATTGAAAACATTCTAGCAAGGAGTAGGCATGTACAGATCGCTTCTGGGACCCAAAAATATCGAATTTTCTGTGGTTTTGAACCCGAATTTGGGATATAGACGGGTACAGAAGATGCATACACATATTGACTTTGGGCACCTAAAATATCGATTTTGAGCATGTTTTGGGCCTGTATTTTGAAAATACTCTAACACGGTGTAGGCATGTACAGATCGCTTCTGGGACACAAAAATATCGATTTTTTGGGTGTTTTGAGCCTGAATTTGAGATATAAACGGGTACAGAAGATTCATGCACATATCGACTTTGGCACCCAAAATATCGATTTTTAGCATCTTTTGGGCCTGTATTATGAAAAAAACTCTAACATGGAGTAGGCATGTACAGATCGCTTCTGGGACCCAAAAATATCGAATTTTCGGGTGTTTTGAGCCTGAATTTGGGATATAACCGGGTACAGAAGAGGCATACACATATTGACTTTGGGCACCTAAAATATTAATTTTCAGCATGTTTTGGGCCTGTATTTCAAAAACACCCTAACACGGAGTATGCACGTACAGATCGCTTCTGGGACCCAAAAATATTGAATTGTCGGGTGTTTTGAGCCTGAATTTGAGATATAAACGGGTACAGAGGATGCATGCACATATCGACTTTGGGCACCTAAAATATCGATTTTTAGTATGTTTTGGGCCTGTATTTTGAAAATACTCTTACACGGAGTAGACATGTACATATCGCTTTTGGGACCCAAAAATATAGAATTTTCGGGTGTTCTGGGCCTGAATTTGGGAAATAGACGGGTACAGAAGATGCATGCACATATCGACTTTGGGCACCGAAAATATCGATTTTTAGCATGTTTTGGGCCCATATTTTAAAACTATTTTGCACTGAGTAGGCATGTACAGATCGCTCCTGGGATTCAAAAATATCGAATTTTCGGGTGTTCTGAGCCTAAATTTGAGATATAAACGGGTACAGAAGATGCATGCACATATCGACTTTGGCACCCAAAATATCGATTTTTAGCATCTTTTGGGCCTGTATTATGAAAAAAACTCTAACATGGAGTAGGCATGTACAGATCGCTTCTGGGACACAAAAATATTGATTTTTTGGGTGCTTTGAGTCTGAATTTGAGATGTAAACGGGTACAGAAGATGCATGCACATATTGACTTTGGGCACATAAAATATTGATTTTCAGCATGTTTTGGTCCTGTATATTGAAAATACTCTAACACGGAGTAGACATGTAAAGATCGCTTTTGTGATCCAAAAATATCGAATTTTCGGGAGTTTTGAGCCTGAATTTGAGATATAAACGGGTACAGAAGATGCTTGCACATATCGACTTTGAACACCTAAAATATCAATTTTAGCATTTTCGGAGCCTATATTTTGAAATTTTTTTAGCACTGAGTAGGCATGTACAGATCGCTTAAGGGACCCAAAAATATTGAATTTTCGGGGATTTTGAATCTGAATTTGAGATATAAACGGGTACAGAAGATGCATACACATACTGACTTTGGGCACTTAAAATATCGATTTTGAGCATGTTTTGGGCCTGTATTCTGAAAATACTCTAACACGGTGTAGGCATGTACAGATCGCTTCTGGGACACAAAAATATCGATTTTTTGGGTTTTTTGAGTCTGAATTTGAGATATAAACGGGTACAGAAGATGCATGCACATATAGTCTTTGGCACCCAAAATATCGATTTTGAGCATGTTTTGGGCCTATATTATAAAAATATTATAGCACTGAGTAGGCATGTACAGATCGCTTCTGGGACCCAAAAATATCGAATTTTCGGGTGTTTTGAGCTTGAATTTGGGATATAAACGGGTACAGAAGATGCATACACATATTGACTTTGGGCACCTAAAATATCAATTTTTATTATGTTTTGGGCCTGTATTGTAAAAATACTCTAACACGGAGTAGACATGTAAAGATCGCTTTTGGGACCCAAAAATATAGAATTTTCGGGAGTTTTGAGCCTGAATTTGAGATATAAACGGGTACAGAAGATGCATGCACATATCGAGTTTGGGCACCTAAAATATCGATTTTTAGCATGTTTTGGGCCCATATTTTGAAATAATTCTAGCACTGAGTGGGCATGTACAGATTGCTTCTGCGACCAAAAAATTTCGAATTTTGGGGTGTTTTGAGCCTGAATTTGGGAAATAAACGGGTACAGAAGATGCATGCACATATCGACTTTAGGCACCAAAAATATCGATTTTTAGCATGTTTTGGGCCCATATTTTGAAAACATTCTAGCACTGAGTAGGCATGTACAGATCGTTTTAGGGACTTTAAAAATATTGAATTTTCGGGGATTTTGAGCCTGTATTTGAGATATAAACGGGTACAGAAGATACAAGCAATTATCGACTTTTTGCACCTAAAATATCGATTTTGAGCATGTTTTGGGTCTGAATATTGAAAACATTCTAGCAAGGAGTAGGCATGTACAGATTGCTTTTGGGACCCAAAAATATCGAATTTTCTGTTGTTTTGAACCTGAATTTGGGATATAGACTGGTACAGAAGATGCATACACATATTGACTTTGGGCACCTAAAATATCGATTTTGAGCATGTTTTGGGCCTGTATTTTGAAAATACTCTAACACGGTGTAGGCATGTACAGATCGCTTCTGGGACACAAAAATATCGATTTTTTGGGTGTTTTGAGCCTGAATTTGAGATATAAACGATTACAGAAGATGCATGCACATATCGACTTTGGCACCCAAAATATCGATTTTGAGCATGTTTTGGGCCTATATTATAAAAATATTCTAGCACTGAGTAGGCATGTACAGATCGCTTCTGGGACCCAAAAACATCGAATTTTCGTGTGTTTTGAGCCTGAATTTGTGATATAACCGGGTACAGAAGAGGCATACACATATTGACTTTGGGCACCTAAAATATTAATTTTCAGCATGTTTTGGGCCTGTATTTCAAAAACACCCTAACACGGAGTATGCACGTACAGATCGCTTCTGGGACCCAAAAATATCGAATTGTCGGGTGTTTTGAGCCTGAATTTGAGATATAAACGGGTACATAGGATGCATGCACATATCGACTTTGGGCACCTAAAATATCGATTTTTAGTATGTTTTGGGCCTGTATTTTGAAAATACTCTAACACGGAGTAGACATGTACATATCGCTTTTGGGACCCAAAAATATAGAATTTTCGGGTGTTTTGAGCCTGAATTTGGGAAATAAACGGGTACAGAAGATACATGCACATATCGACTTTGGGCACCAAAAATATTGATTTTTAGCATGTTTTGGGCTCATATTTTAAAAACATTCTAGCACTGAGTAGGCATGTACAGATCGCTCCTGGGATTTAAAAATATCGAATTTTCGGGTGTTCTGAGCCTAAATTTGAGATATAAACGGGTACAGAAGATGCATGCACATATCGACTTTGGACCCCTAAAATATCAATTTTTGCTTTTTTGGAGCCTATATTTTGAAAACATTTTAGCACTGAGTAGGCATGTACAGATCGCTTAAGGGACCCAAAATATTGAATTTTCTGAGATTTTGAGCCTGAATTTGAGATATAAACGGGTACAGAATATGCATGCACTTATCGACTTTTTGTACCTAAAATATCGATTTTAAGCATGTTTTGGGTCTGTATCTTGAAAACATTCTAGCAAGGAGTAGGCATGAACAGATCGCTTCTGGGACCCAAAAATATCGAATATTCTATTGTTTTGAACCTGAATTTGGGATATAGATGGGTACAGAAGATGCATACACATATTGACTTTGGGCACCTAAAATATCGATTTTGAGCATGTTTTGGGCCTGTATTTTGAAAATACTCTAACACGGTGTAGGCATGTACAGATCGCTTCTGGGACACAAAAATATTGATTTTTTGGGTGTTTTGAGTCTGAATTTGAGATATAAACGGGTACAGAAGATGTATGCACATATAGACTTTGGCACCCAAAATATCGATTTTGAGCATGTTTTGGGCCTATATTATAAAAATATTCTAGCACTGAGTAGGCATGTACAGATCGCTTCTGGGACCCAAAAATATCGAATTTTCGTGTGTTTTGAGCCTGAATTTGGGATATAAACTGGTACAGAATATGCATAAACATATTGACTTTGGGCACATAAAATATTGATTTTCAGCATGTTTTGGTCCTGTATTTTGAAAATACTCTAACACGGAGTAGGCATGTACAGATCGCTTAAGGGACCCAAAAATATCGAATTTTCGGGTGTTCTGAGCTTGAATTTGAGATATAAACGGGTACAGAAGATGCATGCACATATCGACTTTGGGCAGCGAAAAATATCGATTTTGAACATGTTTTGGGCCTATATTATAAAAATATTCTAGCACTGAGTAGGCATGTACAGATCGCTTCTGGGACCCAAAAAAATCGAATTTTCGGGTGTTTTTAGCTTGAATTTGGGATATAAACGGGTACAGAAGATGCATACACATATTGACTTTGGGCATTTAAAATATCAATTTTTATTATGTTTTGGGCCTGTATTGTAAAAATACTCTAACACGGAGTAGACATGTAAAGATCGCTTTTGGGACCCAAAAATATCGAATTTTCGGGAGTTTTGAGCCTGAATTTGAGATTTAAACGGGTACAGAAGATGCTTGTACATATCGACTTTGGGCACCAAAAATATCGATTTTCAGCATGTTTTGGGCCCATATTTTAAAAACATTCTAGCACTGAGTAGGCATGTACAGATCGCTCCTGGGATTCAAAAATAAATTTGAGATATAAACGGGTACAGAAGATGTATGCACATATCGACTTTGGATCCCTAAAATATCAATTTTAGCATTTTCGGAGCCTATATTTTAAAATTTTTTTAGCACTGAGTAGGCATGTACAGATCGCTTAAGGGACCCAAAAATATTGAATTTTCGGGGATGTTGAGCCTGAATTTGAGATATAAACGGGTACAGAAGATGCATACACATATTGACTTTGGGCACCTAAAATATCGATTTTTAGTATGTTTTGGGCCTGTATTTTGAAAATACTTTAACACGGAGTAGTCATGTACAGATCGCTTCTGGGACCCAAAAATATCGAATTTTCGGGGTTTTTGAGCCTGAATTTGAGATTTAAACGGGTACAGAAGATGCATGCACATATCGAGATTGGGCACCTAAAATATCGATTTTTAGCATGTTTTAATCCCATATTTTGAAATATTTCTAGCACTGAGTAGGCATGTACAGATTGCTTCTGAGACCAAAACATTTCGAATTTTCGGGTGTTTTGAGCCTATATTTGGGAAATAAACGGGTACAGAAGATACATGCACATATCGACTTTTTGCACCTAAAATATCGATTTTTAGCATGTTTTGGGTCTGAATATTGAAAACATTCTAGCAAGGAGTAGGCATGTACAGATCGTTTCTGGGACCCAAAAATATCGAATTTTCTGTTGTTTTGAACCTAAATTTGGGATATAGACGGGTACAGAAAAAGCATACACATATTGACTTTGGGCACCTAAAATATCGATTTTGAGCACGTTTTGGGCCTGTATTTTGAAAATACTCTAACACGGTGTAAGCATGTACAGATCGCTTCTGGGACACTAAAATATCGATTTTTTGGGTGTTTTGAGCCTGAATTTGAGATATAAACGGGTACAGAAGATGCATGCACATATCGACTTTGGCACCCAAAATATCGATTTTGAGCATGTTTTGGGCCTATATTATAAAAATATTCTAGCATTGAGTAGGCATGTACAGATCGCTTCTGGGACCCAAAAACATCGAATTTTCGGGTGTTTTGAGCCTGAATTTGGGATATAACCGGGTACAGAAGAGACATACACATATTGACTTTGGGCACCTAAAAATTAATTTTCAGCATGTTTTGGGCCTGTATTTCAAAAACACCCTAACACGGAGTATACACGTACAGATCGCTTCTGGGACCCAAAAATATTGAATTGTCGGGTGTTTTGAGCCTGAATTTGAGATATAAACGGGTACAGAGGATGCATGCACATATCGACTTTGGGCACCTAAAATATCGATTTTTAGTATGTTTTGGGCCTGTATTTTGAAAATACTATAACACGGAGTAGACATGTACATATCGCTTTTGGGACCCAAAAATATAGAATTTTCGGGTGTTTTGAGCCTGAATTTGGGAAATAGACGGGTACAGAAGATGCATGCACATATCGACTTTGGGCACCAAAAATATCGATTTTTAGCATGTTATGGGCCCATATTTTAAAAACATTCTAGCACTGAGTAGGCATGGACAGATCGCTCCTGGGATTCAAAAATATCGAATTTTCGGGTGTTCTGAGCCTAAATTTGAGATATAAACGGGTACAGAAGATGCATGCACATATCGACTTTGGACCCCTAAAATATCAATTTTAGCATTTTCGGAGCCTATATTTTAAAAACATTTTAGCACTGAGTAGGCATGTATAGATCGCTTAAGGGACCCAAAAATATTGAATTTTCTGTTGTTTTGAACCTGAATTTGGGATATAGACGGGTACAGAAAATGCATACACATATTGACTTTGGGCACCTAAAATATCGATTTTGAGCACGTTTTGGGCCTGTATTTTGAAAATACTCTAACACGGTGTAGGCATGTACAGATCGCTTCTGGGACCCAAAAACATCGAATTTTCGGGTGTTTTGAGCCTGAATTTGGGATATAACCGGGTACAGAAGAGACATACACATATTGACTTTGGGCACCTAAAAATTAATTTTCAGCATGTTTTGGGCCTGTATTTCAAAAACACCCTTACACGGAGTATACACGTACAGATCGCTTCTGGGACCCAAAAAAATCGAATTTTCGGGTGTTTTTAGTTTGAATTTGGGATATAAACGGGTGCAGAAGATGCATACACATATTGACTTTGGGCACCTAAAATATCAATTTTTATTATGTTTTGGGCCTGTATTGTAAAAATACTCTAACACGGAGTAGACATGTAAAGATCGCTTTAGGGGCCCAAAAATATCGAATTTTCGGGAGTTTTGAGCCTGAATTTGAGATATAAACGGGTACAGAAGATGCATGCACATATCGACTTTGGCACCCAAAATATCGATTTTGAGCATGTTTTGGGTCTGTATCTTGAAAACATTCTAGCAACGAGTAGGCATGTACAGATCGCTTCTGGGACCCAAAAATATCGAATTTTCGGGTGTTTTGAGCTTGAATTTGGGATATAAACGGGTACAGAAGATGCAAACACATATTGACATTGGGCACCTAAAATATTGATTTTCAGCATGTTTTGGTCCTGTATTTTGAAAATACTCTAACACGGAGTAGGCATGTACAGATCGCTTAAGGGACCCAAAAATATCGAATTTTCGGGTGTTCTGAGCCAGAATTTGAGATATAAACGGGTACAGAAGATTCATGCACATATCGACTTTGGGCAGCGAAAAATATCGATTTTGAACATGTTTTGGGCCTATATTATAAAAATATTCTAGCACTGAGTAGGCATGTATAGATCGCTTCTGGGACCCAAAAATATCGAATTTTCGGGTGTTTTGAGCTTGAATTTGGGATATAAACGGGTACAGAAGATGCATACACATATTGACTTTGGGCACCTAAAATATCAATTTTTATTATGTTTTGGGCCTGTATTGTAAAAATACTCTATCACGGAGTAGACATGTAAAGATCGCTTTAGGGGCCCAAAAATATCGAATTTTCGGGAGTTTTGAGCCTGAATTTGAGATATAAACGGGTACAGAAGATGCATGCACATATCGACTTTGGCACCCAAAATATCGATTTTGAGCATGTTTTGGGTCTGTATCTTGAAAACATTCTAGCAACGAGTAGGCATGTACAGATCGCTTCTGGGACCCAAAAATATCGAATTTTCGGGTGTTTTGAGCTTGAATTTGGGATATAAACGGGTACAGAAGATGCAAACACATATTGACATTGGGCACCTAAAATATTGATTTTCAGCATGTTTTGGGCCTATATTATAAAAATATTCTAGCACTGAGTAGGCATGTATAGATCGCTTCTGGGACCCAAAAATATCGAATTTTCGGGTGTTTTGAGCTTGAATTTGGGATATAAACGGGTACAGAAGATTCATGCACATATCGACTTTGGGCAGCGAAAAATATCGATTTTGAACATGTTTTGGGCCTATATTATAAAAATATTCTAGCACTGAGTAGGCATGTATAGATCGCTTCTGGGACCCAAAAATATCGAATTTTCGGGTGTTTTGAGCTTGAATTTGGGATATAAACGGGTACAGAAGATGCATACACATATTGACTTTGGGCACCTAAAATATCAATTTTTATTATGTTTTGGGCCTGTATTGTAAAAATACTCTATCACGGAGTAGACATGTAAAGATCGCTTTAGGGGCCCAAAAATATCGAATTTTCGGGAGTTTTGAGCCTGAATTTGAGATATAAACGGGTACAGAAGATGCATGCACATATCGACTTTGGCACCCAAAATATCGATTTTGAGCATGTTTTGGGTCTGTATCTTGAAAACATTCTAGCAACGAGTAGGCATGTACAGATCGCTTCTGGGACCCAAAAATATCGAATTTTCGGGTGTTTTGAGCTTGAATTTGGGATATAAACGGGTACAGAAGATGCAAACACATATTGACATTGGGCACCTAAAATATTGATTTTCAGCATGTTTTGGTCCTGTATTTTGAAAATACTCTAACACGGAGTAGGCATGTACAGATCGCTTAAGGGACCCAAAAATATCGAATTTTCGGGAGTTTTGAGCCTGAATTTGAGATATAAACGGGTACAGAAGATGCATGCACATATCGACTTTGGCACCCAAAATATCGATTTTGAGCATGTTTTGGGTCTGTATCTTGAAAACATTCTAGCAACGAGTAGGCATGTACAGATCGCTTCTGGGACCCAAAAATATCGAATTTTCGGGTGTTTTGAGCTTGAATTTGGGATATAAACGGGTACAGAAGATGCAAACACATATTGACATTGGGCACCTAAAATATTGATTTTCAGCATGTTTTGGTCCTGTATTTTGAAAATACTCTAACACGGAGTAGGCATGTACAGATCGCTTAAGGGACCCAAAAATATCGAATTTTCGGGTGTTCTGAGCCAGAATTTGAGATATAAACGGGTACAGAAGATTCATGCACATATCGACTTTGGGCAGCGAAAAATATCGATTTTGAACATGTTTTGGGCCTATATTATAAAAATATTCTAGCACTGAGTAGGCATGTATAGATCGCTTCTGGGACCCAAAAATATCGAATTTTCGGGTGTTTTGAGCTTGAATTTGGGATATAAACGGGTACAGAAGATGCATACACATATTGACTTTGGGCACCTAAAATATCAATTTTTATTATGTTTTGGGCCTGTATTGTAAAAATACTCTATCACGGAGTAGACATGTAAAGATCGCTTTAGGGGCCCAAAAATATCGAATTTTCGGGAGTTTTGAGCCTGAATTTGAGATATAAACGGGTACAGAAGATGCATACACATATCGACTTTGGCACCCAAAATATCGATTTTGAGCATGTTTTGGGTCTGTATCTTGAAAACATTCTAGCAACGAGTAGGCATGTACAGATCGCTTCTGGGACCCAAAAATATCGAATTTTCGGGTGTTTTGAGCTTGAATTTGGGATATAAACGGGTACAGAAGATGCAAACACATATTGACATTGGGCACCTAAAATATTGATTTTCAGCATGTTTTGGGCCTGTATTTTGAAAATACTCTAACACGGAGTAGGCATGAACAGATCGCTTCTGGGACCCAAAAATATAGAATTTTCGGGTATTTTGAGCCTGAATTTGGGAAGTAAACGGGTACAGAAGATGCATACACATATTGACTTTGGGCACCTAAAATATCGATTTTCAGCATGTTTTGGGCCTGTATTTTAAAAATACTCTAACACGGAGTAGGCATGTACAGATCGCTTCTGGGACCCAATAATATCGAATTTTCGGGGATTTTGAGCCTGAATTTGAGATTTAAACGGGTACAGAAGATGCATTCACATATCGAGTTTGGGCACCTAAAATATCGATTTTTAGCATGTTTTGTCCCCATATTTTGAAATAATTCTAGCACTGAGTAGGCATGTACAGATTGCTTCTGAGACCAAAAAAATTCGAATTTTCAGGTGTTCTGAGCCTGAATTTGGGAAATAAACGGGTACAGAAGATGCATGCACATATTAACTTTGGGCACCAAAAATATCGATTTTTAGCATGTTTTGGGCCCATATTTTGAAAACATTCTAGCACTGAGTAGGCATGTACAGATCGCTTTAGGGACTTTAATAATATTGAATTTTCGGGGATTTTGAGCCTGAATTTGAGATATAAACGGGTACAGAAGATACAAGCACTTATCGACTTTTTGCACCTAAAATATCGATTTTACGCATGTTTTGGGTCTGAATCATGAAAACATTCTAGCAAGGAGTAGGCATGTACAGATCGCTTCTGGGACCAAAAAATATCGAATTTTCTGTTGTTTTGAACCTGAATTTGGGATATAGACGGGTACAGAAGATGCATACACATATTGACTTTGGGCACCTAAAATATTAATTTTGAGCATGTTTTGGACCTGTATTTCGAAATACTCTAACACGGTGTAGGCATGTACAGATCGCTTCTGGGATACAAAAATATCATTTTTTTGGGTGTTCTGAGCTTGAATTTGAGATATAAACGGGTACAGAAGATGCATGCACATATCGACTTTGGGCAGCGAAAAATATCGATTTTGAACATGTTTTGGGCCTATATTATAAAAATATTCTAGCACTGAGTAGGCATGTACAGATCGCTTCTGGGACCCAAAAAAATCGAATTTTCGGGTGTTTTTAGCTTGAATTTGGGATATAAACGGGTACAGAAGATGCATACACATATTGACTTTGGGCATTTAAAATATCAATTTTTATTATGTTTTGGGCCTGTATTGTAAAAATACTCTAACACGGAGTAGACATGTAAAGATCGCTTTTGGGACCCAAAAATATCGAATTTTCGGGGTTTTTGAGCCTGAATTTGAGATTTAAACGGGTACAGAAGATGCATGCACATATCGAGATTGGGCACCTAAAATATCGATTTTTAGCATGTTTTAATCCCATATTTTGAAATATTTCTAGCACTGAGTAGGCATGTACAGATTGCTTCTGAGACCAAAACATTTCGAATTTTCGGGTGTTTTGAGCCTATATTTGGGAAATAAACGGGTACAGAAGATACATGCACATATCGACTTTTTGCACCTAAAATATCGATTTTGAGCACGTTTTGGGCCTGTATTTTGAAAATACTCTAACACGGTGTAAGCATGTACAGATCGCTTCTGGGACACTAAAATATCGATTTTTTGGGTGTTTTGAGCCTGAATTTGAGATATAAACGGGTACAGAAGATGCATGCACATATCGACTTTGGCACCCAAAATATCGATTTTGAGCATGTTTTGGGCCTATATTATAAAAATATTCTAGCATTGAGTAGGCATGTACAGATCGCTTCTGGGACCCAAAAACATCGAATTTTCGGGTGTTTTGAGACTGAATTTGGGATATAACCGGGTACAGAAGAGACATACACATATTGACTTTGGGCACCTAAAAATTAATTTTCAGCATGTTTTGGGCCTGTATTTCAAAAACACCCTAACACGGAGTATACACGTACAGATCGCTTCTGGGACCCAAAAATATTGAATTGTCGGGTGTTTTGAGCCTGAATTTGAGATATAAACGGGTACAGAGGATGCATGCACATATCGACTTTGGGCACCTAAAATATCGATTTTTAGTATGTTTTGGGCCTGTATTTTGAAAATACTATAACACGGAGTAGACATGTACATATCGCTTTTGGGACCCAAAAATATCGAATTTTCGGGTGTTTTGAGCCTGAATTTGGGAAATAGACGGGTACAGAAGATGCATGCACATATCGACTTTGGGCACCAAAAATATCGATTTTTAGCATGTTTTGGGCCCATATTTTAAAAACATTCTAGCACTGAGTAGGCATGGACAGATCGCTCCTGGGATTCAAAAATATCGAATTTTCGGGTGTTCTGAGCCTAAATTTGAGATATAAACGGGTACAGAAGATGCATGCACATATCGACTTTGGACCCCTAAAATATCAATTTTAGCATTTTCGGAGCATATATTTTGAAAACATTTTAGCACTGAGTAGGCATGTATAGATCGCTTAAGGGACCCAAAAATATTGAATTTTCTGTTGTTTTGAACCTGAATTTGGGATATAGACGGGTACAGAAAATGCATACACATATTGACTTTGGGCACCTAAAATATCGATTTTGAGCATGTTTTGGGTCTGAATATTGAAAACATTCTAGCAAGGAGTAGGCATGTACAGATCGCTTCTGGGACCCAAAAATATCGAATTTTCTGTGGTTTTGAACCCGAATTTGGGATATAGACGGGTACAGAAGATGCATACACATATTGACTTTGGGCACCTAAAATATCGATTTTGAGCATGTTTTGGGCCTGTATTTTGAAAATACTCTAACACGGTGTAGGCATGTACAGATCGCTTCTGGGACACAAAAATATCGATTTTTTGGGTGTTTTGAGCCTGAATTTGAGATATAAACGGGTACAGAAGATTCATGCACATATCGACTTTGGCACCCAAAATATCGATTTTTAGCATCTTTTGGGCCTGTATTATGAAAAAAACTCTAACATGGAGTAGGCATGTACAGATCGCTTCTGGGACCCAAAAATATCGAATTTTCGGGTGTTTTGAGCCTGAATTTGGGATATAACCGGGTACAGAAGAGGCATACACATATTGACTTTGGGCACCTAAAATATTAATTTTCAGCATGTTTTGGGCCTGTATTTCAAAAACACCCTAACACGGAGTATGCACGTACAGATCGCTTCTGGGACCCAAAAATATTGAATTGTCGGGTGTTTTGAGCCTGAATTTGAGATATAAACGGGTACAGAGGATGCATGCACATATCGACTTTGGGCACCTAAAATATCGATTTTTAGTATGTTTTGGGCCTGTATTTTGAAAATACTCTTACACGGAGTAGACATGTACATATCGCTTTTGGGACCCAAAAATATAGAATTTTCGGGTGTTCTGGGCCTGAATTTGGGAAATAGACGGGTACAGAAGATGCATGCACATATCGACTTTGGGCACCGAAAATATCGATTTTTAGCATGTTTTGGGCCCATATTTTAAAACTATTTTGCACTGAGTAGGCATGTACAGATCGCTCCTGGGATTCAAAAATATCGAATTTTCGGGTGTTCTGAGCCTAAATTTGAGATATAAACGGGTACAGAAGATGCATGCACATATCGACTTTGGCACCCAAAATATCGATTTTTAGCATCTTTTGGGCCTGTATTATGAAAAAAACTCTAACATGGAGTAGGCATGTACAGATCGCTTCTGGGACACAAAAATATTGATTTTTTGGGTGCTTTGAGTCTGAATTTGAGATGTAAACGGGTACAGAAGATGCATGCACATATTGACTTTGGGCACATAAAATATTGATTTTCAGCATGTTTTGGTCCTGTATATTGAAAATACTCTAACACGGAGTAGACATGTAAAGATCGCTTTTGTGATCCAAAAATATCGAATTTTCGGGAGTTTTGAGCCTGAATTTGAGATATAAACGGGTACAGAAGATGCTTGCACATATCGACTTTGAACACCTAAAATATCAATTTTAGCATTTTCGGAGCCTATATTTTGAAATTTTTTTAGCACTGAGTAGGCATGTACAGATCGCTTAAGGGACCCAAAAATATTGAATTTTCGGGGATTTTGAATCTGAATTTGAGATATAAACGGGTACAGAAGATGCATACACATACTGACTTTGGGCACTTAAAATATCGATTTTGAGCATGTTTTGGGCCTGTATTCTGAAAATACTCTAACACGGTGTAGGCATGTACAGATCGCTTCTGGGACACAAAAATATCGATTTTTTGGGTTTTTTGAGTCTGAATTTGAGATATAAACGGGTACAGAAGATGCATGCACATATAGTCTTTGGCACCCAAAATATCGATTTTGAGCATGTTTTGGGCCTATATTATAAAAATATTATAGCACTGAGTAGGCATGTACAGATCGCTTCTGGGACCCAAAAATATCGAATTTTCGGGTGTTTTGAGCTTGAATTTGGGATATAAACGGGTACAGAAGATGCATACACATATTGACTTTGGGCACCTAAAATATCAATTTTTATTATGTTTTGGGCCTGTATTGTAAAAATACTCTAACACGGAGTAGACATGTAAAGATCGCTTTTGGGACCCAAAAATATAGAATTTTCGGGAGTTTTGAGCCTGAATTTGAGATATAAACGGGTACAGAAGATGCATGCACATATCGAGTTTGGGCACCTAAAATATCGATTTTTAGCATGTTTTGGGCCCATATTTTGAAATAATTCTAGCACTGAGTGGGCATGTACAGATTGCTTCTGCGACCAAAAAATTTCGAATTTTGGGGTGTTTTGAGCCTGAATTTGGGAAATAAACGGGTACAGAAGATGCATGCACATATCGACTTTAGGCACCAAAAATATCGATTTTTAGCATGTTTTGGGCCCATATTTTGAAAACATTCTAGCACTGAGTAGGCATGTACAGATCGTTTTAGGGACTTTAAAAATATTGAATTTTCGGGGATTTTGAGCCTGTATTTGAGATATAAACGGGTACAGAAGATACAAGCAATTATCGACTTTTTGCACCTAAAATATCGATTTTGAGCATGTTTTGGGTCTGAATATTGAAAACATTCTAGCAAGGAGTAGGCATGTACAGATTGCTTTTGGGACCCAAAAATATCGAATTTTCTGTTGTTTTGAACCTGAATTTGGGATATAGACTGGTACAGAAGATGCATACACATATTGACTTTGGGCACCTAAAATATCGATTTTGAGCATGTTTTGGGCCTGTATTTTGAAAATACTCTAACACGGTGTAGGCATGTACAGATCGCTTCTGGGACACAAAAATATCGATTTTTTGGGTGTTTTGAGCCTGAATTTGAGATATAAACGATTACAGAAGATGCATGCACATATCGACTTTGGCACCCAAAATATCGATTTTGAGCATGTTTTGGGCCTATATTATAAAAATATTCTAGCACTGAGTAGGCATGTACAGATCGCTTCTGGGACCCAAAAACATCGAATTTTCGTGTGTTTTGAGCCTGAATTTGTGATATAACCGGGTACAGAAGAGGCATACACATATTGACTTTGGGCACCTAAAATATTAATTTTCAGCATGTTTTGGGCCTGTATTTCAAAAACACCCTAACACGGAGTATGCACGTACAGATCGCTTCTGGGACCCAAAAATATCGAATTGTCGGGTGTTTTGAGCCTGAATTTGAGATATAAACGGGTACATAGGATGCATGCACATATCGACTTTGGGCACCTAAAATATCGATTTTTAGTATGTTTTGGGCCTGTATTTTGAAAATACTCTAACACGGAGTAGACATGTACATATCGCTTTTGGGACCCAAAAATATAGAATTTTCGGGTGTTTTGAGCCTGAATTTGGGAAATAAACGGGTACAGAAGATACATGCACATATCGACTTTGGGCACCAAAAATATTGATTTTTAGCATGTTTTGGGCTCATATTTTAAAAACATTCTAGCACTGAGTAGGCATGTACAGATCGCTCCTGGGATTTAAAAATATCGAATTTTCGGGTGTTCTGAGCCTAAATTTGAGATATAAACGGGTACAGAAGATGCATGCACATATCGACTTTGGACCCCTAAAATATCAATTTTTGCTTTTTTGGAGCCTATATTTTGAAAACATTTTAGCACTGAGTAGGCATGTACAGATCGCTTAAGGGACCCAAAATATTGAATTTTCTGAGATTTTGAGCCTGAATTTGAGATATAAACGGGTACAGAATATGCATGCACTTATCGACTTTTTGTACCTAAAATATCGATTTTAAGCATGTTTTGGGTCTGTATCTTGAAAACATTCTAGCAAGGAGTAGGCATGAACAGATCGCTTCTGGGACCCAAAAATATCGAATATTCTATTGTTTTGAACCTGAATTTGGGATATAGATGGGTACAGAAGATGCATACACATATTGACTTTGGGCACCTAAAATATCGATTTTGAGCATGTTTTGGGCCTGTATTTTGAAAATACTCTAACACGGTGTAGGCATGTACAGATCGCTTCTGGGACACAAAAATATTGATTTTTTGGGTGTTTTGAGTCTGAATTTGAGATATAAACGGGTACAGAAGATGTATGCACATATAGACTTTGGCACCCAAAATATCGATTTTGAGCATGTTTTGGGCCTATATTATAAAAATATTCTAGCACTGAGTAGGCATGTACAGATCGCTTCTGGGACCCAAAAATATCGAATTTTCGTGTGTTTTGAGCCTGAATTTGGGATATAAACTGGTACAGAATATGCATAAACATATTGACTTTGGGCACATAAAATATTGATTTTCAGCATGTTTTGGTCCTGTATTTTGAAAATACTCTAACACGGAGTAGGCATGTACAGATCGCTTAAGGGACCCAAAAATATCGAATTTTCGGGTGTTCTGAGCTTGAATTTGAGATATAAACGGGTACAGAAGATGCATGCACATATCGACTTTGGGCAGCGAAAAATATCGATTTTGAACATGTTTTGGGCCTATATTATAAAAATATTCTAGCACTGAGTAGGCATGTACAGATCGCTTCTGGGACCCAAAAAAATCGAATTTTCGGGTGTTTTTAGCTTGAATTTGGGATATAAACGGGTACAGAAGATGCATACACATATTGACTTTGGGCATTTAAAATATCAATTTTTATTATGTTTTGGGCCTGTATTGTAAAAATACTCTAACACGGAGTAGACATGTAAAGATCGCTTTTGGGACCCAAAAATATCGAATTTTCGGGAGTTTTGAGCCTGAATTTGAGATTTAAACGGGTACAGAAGATGCTTGCACATATCGACTTTGGGCACCAAAAATATCGATTTTCAGCATGTTTTGGGCCCATATTTTAAAAACATTCTAGCACTGAGTAGGCATGTACAGATCGCTCCTGGGATTCAAAAATAAATTTGAGATATAAACGGGTACAGAAGATGTATGCACATATCGACTTTGGATCCCTAAAATATCAATTTTAGCATTTTCGGAGCCTATATTTTAAAATTTTTTTAGCACTGAGTAGGCATGTACAGATCGCTTAAGGGACCCAAAAATATTGAATTTTCGGGGATGTTGAGCCTGAATTTGAGATATAAACGGGTACAGAAGATGCATACACATATTGACTTTGGGCACCTAAAATATCGATTTTTAGTATGTTTTGGGCCTGTATTTTGAAAATACTTTAACACGGAGTAGTCATGTACAGATCGCTTCTGGGACCCAAAAATATCGAATTTTCGGGGTTTTTGAGCCTGAATTTGAGATTTAAACGGGTACAGAAGATGCATGCACATATCGAGATTGGGCACCTAAAATATCGATTTTTAGCATGTTTTAATCCCATATTTTGAAATATTTCTAGCACTGAGTAGGCATGTACAGATTGCTTCTGAGACCAAAACATTTCGAATTTTCGGGTGTTTTGAGCCTATATTTGGGAAATAAACGGGTACAGAAGATACATGCACATATCGACTTTTTGCACCTAAAATATCGATTTTTAGCATGTTTTGGGTCTGAATATTGAAAACATTCTAGCAAGGAGTAGGCATGTACAGATCGTTTCTGGGACCCAAAAATATCGAATTTTCTGTTGTTTTGAACCTAAATTTGGGATATAGACGGGTACAGAAAAAGCATACACATATTGACTTTGGGCACCTAAAATATCGATTTTGAGCACGTTTTGGGCCTGTATTTTGAAAATACTCTAACACGGTGTAAGCATGTACAGATCGCTTCTGGGACACTAAAATATCGATTTTTTGGGTGTTTTGAGCCTGAATTTGAGATATAAACGGGTACAGAAGATGCATGCACATATCGACTTTGGCACCCAAAATATCGATTTTGAGCATGTTTTGGGCCTATATTATAAAAATATTCTAGCATTGAGTAGGCATGTACAGATCGCTTCTGGGACCCAAAAACATCGAATTTTCGGGTGTTTTGAGCCTGAATTTGGGATATAACCGGGTACAGAAGAGACATACACATATTGACTTTGGGCACCTAAAAATTAATTTTCAGCATGTTTTGGGCCTGTATTTCAAAAACACCCTAACACGGAGTATACACGTACAGATCGCTTCTGGGACCCAAAAATATTGAATTGTCGGGTGTTTTGAGCCTGAATTTGAGATATAAACGGGTACAGAGGATGCATGCACATATCGACTTTGGGCACCTAAAATATCGATTTTTAGTATGTTTTGGGCCTGTATTTTGAAAATACTATAACACGGAGTAGACATGTACATATCGCTTTTGGGACCCAAAAATATAGAATTTTCGGGTGTTTTGAGCCTGAATTTGGGAAATAGACGGGTACAGAAGATGCATGCACATATCGACTTTGGGCACCAAAAATATCGATTTTTAGCATGTTATGGGCCCATATTTTAAAAACATTCTAGCACTGAGTAGGCATGGACAGATCGCTCCTGGGATTCAAAAATATCGAATTTTCGGGTGTTCTGAGCCTAAATTTGAGATATAAACGGGTACAGAAGATGCATGCACATATCGACTTTGGACCCCTAAAATATCAATTTTAGCATTTTCGGAGCCTATATTTTAAAAACATTTTAGCACTGAGTAGGCATGTATAGATCGCTTAAGGGACCCAAAAATATTGAATTTTCTGTTGTTTTGAACCTGAATTTGGGATATAGACGGGTACAGAAAATGCATACACATATTGACTTTGGGCACCTAAAATATCGATTTTGAGCACGTTTTGGGCCTGTATTTTGAAAATACTCTAACACGGTGTAGGCATGTACAGATCGCTTCTGGGACCCAAAAACATCGAATTTTCGGGTGTTTTGAGCCTGAATTTGGGATATAACCGGGTACAGAAGAGACATACACATATTGACTTTGGGCACCTAAAAATTAATTTTCAGCATGTTTTGGGCCTGTATTTCAAAAACACCCTTACACGGAGTATACACGTACAGATCGCTTCTGGGACCCAAAAAAATCGAATTTTCGGGTGTTTTTAGTTTGAATTTGGGATATAAACGGGTGCAGAAGATGCATACACATATTGACTTTGGGCACCTAAAATATCAATTTTTATTATGTTTTGGGCCTGTATTGTAAAAATACTCTAACACGGAGTAGACATGTAAAGATCGCTTTAGGGGCCCAAAAATATCGAATTTTCGGGAGTTTTGAGCCTGAATTTGAGATATAAACGGGTACAGAAGATGCATGCACATATCGACTTTGGCACCCAAAATATCGATTTTGAGCATGTTTTGGGTCTGTATCTTGAAAACATTCTAGCAACGAGTAGGCATGTACAGATCGCTTCTGGGACCCAAAAATATCGAATTTTCGGGTGTTTTGAGCTTGAATTTGGGATATAAACGGGTACAGAAGATGCAAACACATATTGACATTGGGCACCTAAAATATTGATTTTCAGCATGTTTTGGTCCTGTATTTTGAAAATACTCTAACACGGAGTAGGCATGTACAGATCGCTTAAGGGACCCAAAAATATCGAATTTTCGGGTGTTCTGAGCCAGAATTTGAGATATAAACGGGTACAGAAGATTCATGCACATATCGACTTTGGGCAGCGAAAAATATCGATTTTGAACATGTTTTGGGCCTATATTATAAAAATATTCTAGCACTGAGTAGGCATGTATAGATCGCTTCTGGGACCCAAAAATATCGAATTTTCGGGTGTTTTGAGCTTGAATTTGGGATATAAACGGGTAAAGAAGATGCATACACATATTGACTTTGGGCACCTAAAATATCAATTTTTATTATGTTTTGGGCCTGTATTGTAAAAATACTCTAACACGGAGTAGACATGTAAAGATCGCTTTAGGGGCCCAAAAATATCGAATTTTCGGGAGTTTTGAGCCTGAATTTGAGATATAAACGGGTACAGAAGATGCATGCACATATCGACTTTGGCACCCAAAATATCGATTTTGAGCATGTTTTGGGTCTGTATCTTGAAAACATTCTAGCAACGAGTAGGCATGTACAGATCGCTTCTGGGACCCAAAAATATCGAATTTTCGGGTGTTTTGAGCTTGAATTTGGGATATAAACGGGTACAGAAGATGCAAACACATATTGACATTGGGCACCTAAAATATTGATTTTCAGCATGTTTTGGTCCTGTATTTTGAAAATACTCTAACACGGAGTAGGCATGTACAGATCGCTTAAGGGACCCAAAAATATCGAATTTTCGGGTGTTCTGAGCCAGAATTTGAGATATAAACGGGTACAGAAGATTCATGCACATATCGACTTTGGGCAGCGAAAAATATCGATTTTGAACATGTTTTGGGCCTATATTATAAAAATATTCTAGCACTGAGTAGGCATGTATAGATCGCTTCTGGGACCCAAAAATATCGAATTTTCGGGTGTTTTGAGCTTGAATTTGGGATATAAACGGGTACAGAAGATGCATACACATATTGACTTTGGGCACCTAAAATATCAATTTTTATTATGTTTTGGGCCTGTATTGTAAAAATACTCTATCACGGAGTAGACATGTAAAGATCGCTTTAGGGGCCCAAAAATATCGAATTTTCGGGAGTTTTGAGCCTGAATTTGAGATATAAACGGGTACAGAAGATGCATGCACATATCGACTTTGGCACCCAAAATATCGATTTTGAGCATGTTTTGGGTCTGTATCTTGAAAACATTCTAGCAACGAGTAGGCATGTACAGATCGCTTCTGGGACCCAAAAATATCGAATTTTCGGGTGTTTTGAGCTTGAATTTGGGATATAAACGGGTACAGAAGATGCAAACACATATTGACATTGGGCACCTAAAATATTGATTTTCAGCATGTTTTGGGCCTATATTATAAAAATATTCTAGCACTGAGTAGGCATGTATAGATCGCTTCTGGGACCCAAAAATATCGAATTTTCGGGTGTTTTGAGCTTGAATTTGGGATATAAACGGGTACAGAAGATGCATACACATATTGACTTTGGGCACCTAAAATATCAATTTTTATTATGTTTTGGGCCTGTATTGTAAAAATACTCTATCACGGAGTAGACATGTAAAGATCGCTTTAGGGGCCCAAAAATATCGAATTTTCGGGAGTTTTGAGCCTGAATTTGAGATATAAACGGGTACAGAAGATGCATACACATATCGACTTTGGCACCCAAAATATCGATTTTGAGCATGTTTTGGGTCTGTATCTTGAAAACATTCTAGCAACGAGTAGGCATGTACAGATCGCTTCTGGGACCCAAAAATATCGAATTTTCGGGTGTTTTGAGCTTGAATTTGGGATATAAACGGGTACAGAAGATGCAAACACATATTGACATTGGGCACCTAAAATATTGATTTTCAGCATGTTTTGGGCCTGTATTTTGAAAATACTCTAACACGGAGTAGGCATGAACAGATCGCTTCTGGGACCCAAAAATATAGAATTTTCGGGTATTTTGAGCCTGAATTTGGGAAGTAAACGGGTACAGAAGATGCATACACATATTGACTTTGGGCACCTAAAATATCGATTTTCAGCATGTTTTGGGCCTGTATTTTAAAAATACTCTAACACGGAGTAGGCATGTACAGATCGCTTCTGGGACCCAATAATATCGAATTTTCGGGGATTTTGAGCCTGAATTTGAGATTTAAACGGGTACAGAAGATGCATTCACATATCGAGTTTGGGCACCTAAAATATCGATTTTTAGCATGTTTTGTCCCCATATTTTGAAATAATTCTAGCACTGAGTAGGCATGTACAGATTGCTTCTGAGACCAAAAAAATTCGAATTTTCAGGTGTTCTGAGCCTGAATTTGGGAAATAAACGGGTACAGAAGATGCATGCACATATTAACTTTGGGCACCAAAAATATCGATTTTTAGCATGTTTTGGGCCCATATTTTGAAAACATTCTAGCACTGAGTAGGCATGTACAGATCGCTTTAGGGACTTTAATAATATTGAATTTTCGGGGATTTTGAGCCTGAATTTGAGATATAAACGGGTACAGAAGATACAAGCACTTATCGACTTTTTGCACCTAAAATATCGATTTTACGCATGTTTTGGGTCTGAATCATGAAAACATTCTAGCAAGGAGTAGGCATGTACAGATCGCTTCTGGGACCAAAAAATATCGAATTTTCTGTTGTTTTGAACCTGAATTTGGGATATAGACGGGTACAGAAGATGCATACACATATTGACTTTGGGCACCTAAAATATTAATTTTGAGCATGTTTTGGACCTGTATTTCGAAATACTCTAACACGGTGTAGGCATGTACAGATCGCTTCTGGGATACAAAAATATCATTTTTTTGGGTGTTTTGAGCCTGAATTTGAGATATAAACGGGTGCAGAAGATGCATGCACATATCGACTTTGGCACCCAAAATATCGATTTTGAGCATGTTTTGGGCCTATATTATAAAAATATTCTAGCACTGAGTAGGCATGTACAGATCGCTACTGGGACCCAAAAATATCGAATTTTCGGGGTTTTTTAGCCTGAATTTGGGATATAGACGGGTTTAGAAGATGCATACACATATTGACTTTGGGCACCTAAAATATCGACTTTGAGCATGTTTTGGGCCTGTATTTCAAAAACACTCTAACACGGAGTATGCACGTACAGATCGCTTCTGGGACCCAAAAATATTGAATTGTCGGGTGTTTGTAGCCTGAATTTGAGATATAAACGGGTACAGAGGATGCATGGACATATCGACTGTCGTGACACACCGAATAGAGAGAGAGAGGGTGTAAAAAATGTGTGGCGGCCTCTTATGTTCGCTTTGCTCAATTATCAAGGTTACACACCGAGTAGAGAGAGAGAAGGGGTAGGAAATGTGTGTCAGCCTCTTTTATTCGCTTTGCATAAATATCACGGTGACACACCGATGGAGTCAGCAATATGTGTCAGCCTCTTTTATTTGCTTTGCTCAAATATCACAGTGACACACCGAGTAGAGAGAGAGAGGGAGTAGAAAATGTGTGGCGGGCTCTTATGTTCGCTTAGCTCAATTATCATGGTGACACACCGAGTAGAGAGAGAGAGGGGGTAGAAAATGTGTGTCAGCCTCTTTTATTCGCTTTGCTCAAATATCACATGGACACACCGAGTAGAGAGAGAGGGAGTAGGAAATGTGTGTCAGTCTCTTTTATTCGCTTTGCTCAAATATTACGGTGACACACCGATGGAGTCTGCAATGTGTGTCAGCCTCATTTATTCGCTTTGCTCAAATGTCACAGTGACACACCGAGTAGAGAGAGGAGTAGAAAATGTGTGGCGGCCTCTTATGTTCGCTTTGCTCAATTATCAAGGTGACACACCGAGTACAGAGAGAGAGGGGGTAGGAAATGTGTGTCAGCCTCTTTTATTTGCTTTGCTCAAATATCACAGTGACACACCGAGTAGAGAGAGAGAGGGAGTAGAAAATGTGTTGCGGCCTATTATGTTCGCTTTGCTCAATTATCAAGGTGACACACCGAGTAGAGAGAGAGAGGGGGTAGGAAATGTGTGTCAGCCTCTTTTATTCGCTTTGCTCAAATATCACATGGACACACCGAGTAGAGAGAGAGGGAGTAGGAAATGCGTGTCAGCCTCTTTTAATCGCTTTGCTCAAATATCACAAGGACACGCCGAGTAGAGAGAGAGGGAGTAGGAAATGTGTGTCAGCCTCTTTTATTCGCTATGCTCAAATATCACAGTGACACACCGAGTAGAGAGAGAGAGGGAATAGAAAATGTGTGGCGGCCTCTTATGTTCGCTTTGCTCAATTATCAAGGTGACACACAGAGTAGAGAGAGAGGGGGGGTAGGAAATGTGTGTCAGCCTCTTTTATTCGCTTTGTTCAAATATCACATGGACACACCGAGTAGAGAGAGAAGGAGTAGGAAATTTGTGTCAGCCTCTTTTATTCGCTTTGCTCAAATATCACATGGACATACCGAGTAGAGAGAGAGAGAGTAGGGAATGTGTGTCATCCTTTTTTATTTGCTTTGCTCAAATATCACAGTGACACACCGAGTAGAGAGAGAGAGGGAGTAGAAAATGTGTGGCGCCCTCTTATGTTCGCTTTGCTCAAATATCACATGGACACACCGAGTAGAGAGAGAGGGAGTAGGAAATGTGTGTCAGCCTCTTTTATTCGCTTTGCTCAAATATCACAGTGACACACCGAGTAGAGAGAGAGAGAGGGAATAGAAAATGTGTGGCGGCCTCTTATGTTCGCTTTGCTCAATTATCAAGGTGGCACACAGAGTCGAGAGAGAGGGGGGGGGTAGGAAATGTGTGTCAGCCTCTTTTATTCGCTTTGTTAAATATCACATGGACACACCGAGTAGAGAGAGAAGGAGTAGGAAATTTGTGTCAGCCTCTTTTATTCGCTTTGTTAAATATCACATGGACACACCGAGTAGAGAGAGAAGGAGTAGGAAATTTGTGTCAGCCTCTTTTATTCGCTTCGCTCAAATATCACATGGACATACCGAGTAGAGAGAGAGAGAGTAGGAAATGTGTGTCAGCCTTTTTTATTTGCTTTGCTCAAATATCACATGGACACACCGAGTAGAGAGAGAAGGAGTAGGAAATTTGTGTCAGCCTCTTTTATTCGCTTTGCTCAAATATCACATGGACATACCGAGTAGAGAGAGAGAGAGTAGGGAATGTGTGTCATCCTTTTTTATTTGCTTTGCTCAAATATCACAGTGACACACCGAGTAGAGAGAGAGAGGGAGTAGAAAATGTGTGTCAGCCTCTTTTATTCGCTTTGCTCAAATATCACATGGACACACCGAATAGAGAGAGAGGGAGTAGGAAATGTGTGTCAGCCTCTTTTATTCGCTTTGCTCAAATATCACATTGACACACCGAGTAGAGAGAGAGAATGAGTAGGAAATGTGTGTCAGCCTCTTTTATTCGCTTTGCTCAAATATCACGGTGACACACCGATGGAGTCTGCAATGTGTGTCAGCCTCTTTTATTCGCTTTGCTTAAATATCACAGTGACACACCGAGTAGAGAGAGAGAGGGAGTAGAAAATGTGTGGCGCCCTCTTATGTTCGCTTTGCTCAAATATCACATGGACACACCGAGGAGAGAGAGAGGGAGTAGGAAATGTGTGTCAGCCTCTTTTATTCACTTTGCTCAAATATCACAGTGACACACCGAGGAGAGAGAGAGAGAGAGAGAGTAGAAAATGTGTGGCGGCCTCTTATGTTTGCTTTGCTCAATTATCAAGGTGACACACCGAGTAGATAGAGAGAGGGGGTAGGAAATGTGTGTCAGCCTCTTTTATTCGCTTTGCTCAAATATCACATGGACACACCGAGTTGAGAGAGAGAGGGAGTTTGAAAATGTGTGGCGCCCTCTTATGTTCGCTTTGCTCAAATATCACATGGACACACCGAGTAGAGAGAGAGGGAGTAGGAAATGTGTGTCAGCCTCTTTTATTGACTTTGCTCAAATATCACAGTGACACACCTAGGAGACAGAGAGAGAGAGAGAGAGTAGAAAATGTGTGGCGGCCTCTTATGTTTGCTTTGCTCAATTATCAAGGTGACACACCGAGTAGAGAGAGAGAGGGGGTAGGAAATGTGTGTCAGCCTCTTTTATTCGCTTTGCTCAAATATCACATGGACACACCGAATAGAGAGAGAGGGAGTAGGAATTGTGTGTCAGCCTCTTTTATTCGCTTTGCTCAAATATCACATGGACACACCGAGTAGAGAGAGAGAATGAGTAGGAAATATGTGTCAGCCTCTTTTCTTCGCTTTGCTCAAATATCACGGTGACTCACCGATGGAGTCTGCAATGTGTGTCAGCCTCTTTTATTCACTTTGCTCAAATATCACTATGACACACCGAGTAGAAAGATAGAGGGAGTAGAATATGTGTGGCGGCCTCTTATGTTCGCTTTGCTCAATTATCAAGATGACACAACGAGTAGAGAGAGAGAGGGGGTAGGAAATGTGTGTCAGCCTCTTTTATTCGCTTTGCTCAAATATCACATGGACACACCGAGTAGAGAGAGAGAGGGAGTAGGAAATGTGTGTCAGCCTCTGTTATTCGCTTTGTTCAAATATCACGGTGACACACCGATGGAGTCTGCAATGTGTGTCAGCCTCTTTTATTCGCTTTGCTCAAATATCACATGGACACACCGAGTAGAGAGAGAGAGGGAGTAGGAAATGTGTGTCAGCCTCTGTTATTCGCTTTGCTCAAATATCACGGTGACACACCGATGGAGTTTGCAATGTGTGTCAGCCTCTTTTATTCGCTTTGCTCAAATATCACAGTGACACACCGAGTAGAGAGAGAGAGGGAGTAGAAAATGTGTGGCGGCCTCTTATGTTCGCTTTGCTCAATTATCAAGGTGACACACCGAGTAGAGAGAGAGAGGGGGTAGGAAATGTGTGTCAGCCTCTTTTATTCGCTTTGCTCAAATATCACATGGACACACCGAGTAGAGAGAGAGAGGGAGTAGGAAATGTGTGTCAGCATCTTATATTCGCTTTGCTCAAATATCACGGTGACACACAGATGGAGTCTGCAATGTGTGTCAGCCTCTTTTATTTGCTTTGCTCAAATATCACAGTGACACACCGAGTAGAGAGAGAGAGGGAGTAGAAAATGTGTGGCGGCCTCTTATGTTCGCTTTGCTCAATTATCAAGGTGACACACCTAGTAGAGAGAGAGAGGGGGTAGGAAATGTGTGTCAGCCTCTTTTATTCGCTTTGCTCAAATATCACATGGACACACCGAGTAGAGAGAGAGAGGGAGTAGGAAATGTGTGTCAGAAGATTTTCTAAACGTCTCCCGTCCGCCCCGAAAAGAAGGTGTCGCGGTTGACCGACCGGGAGTTCAGTCATTTTTCCGCCGTATGTACAGATAGAGAGAACGAGGTTGTCACGGAGAATAAAAATTCAAAGTTTTACACTTTTTACAGTATTTTATTTCTTTTTCTCCATACAAGATGTTGTTATTATTATTCGCCTAATTGAACAAAAATTGACACGACAAACACAATCTATTTGGAGTGCTGAGGAAGGGGAGAAAGGAGGAAGCCAAGCGAGCAGTGGGATGGAAGGAGAAGGCTGGGAGAGATGATAATGTTTTTTTTTTTTGCTACCAGTCGTCGTGCTATCCTTAACCATTATGAACCCTTCGATACTGGAAACTAGGGTTTTGGGTAACACCTCGCTGTAGAAGGCCAGCCGGTTTCTGTTGCACCCGCTAAAGGGATAATTAGTGCCTTGTTAATGTTTTTGCCATCAGAGTTTAGCTAGATTCACCTGCTTTATGCACAGGACAGAGGGGTTCACATAAAAAAAGACAAGGTTGAGACCAAGAATGTTAATTTTTGGTTAACATCGAACAGAAAAAAAAGAGATAATAACTGCGTCTTTGTAATGTAACGTAGACGTGGTAGTGGCCTCTTGGTCCCTGTTATGTAAACAAGGGCCAAAGCCACTCTTTCGACAGTGTTCGAAGTTGGCCTGTTAAAGGTTAGTACATTTAAAAGAAAGAGCAATTTCTTGACTGATGCGGCCGGTTCTGGGATTACGTCCATGCTGGCACCGTTCAGTGCACAATGAGCCGTTCCTCCTGCACAAGCAGCGCATCGTCCTACACAAATCCTTAGCACAGTGACAGAAACAGGCGGAGGGCTCCTCAATGCCCCTTTTCGCTTCTGCAGAAGCTATTTTCCTGATGGATACTATCCCTTCCCTGTCTACATGCTCAACATCTATTACATTCCTCTGGCGACAGATTTCAAATTGATTGCGAGAGAGTAATGGGCGGACGCACCCATATTTTGTTGCTACATTGTAAAGCTTAGGCCTTTGGTCACCTTGATATCTATAATAACTCCAACAAATCTTTGCATGCTCGACTTCTTCGGCCGATCTATCTGAGGAACCATGACGTTGACACAGTCGTGGATTTCAGGAGGGGAAGAGCTGGAAGTGCTCTGAATCATCTTGGTCGCCTGTTTTTCTATTCCGTCTCTCACTTGCTGTCGGATCTAGAATATTAAAAGAAAGAATAAATAAAATGACCCCGGAAAAGATAAAATTATTATTATTTTTTTTATTACCCCAATAAAAATAAATAAGTTGTGTACCTTTATAAACTTTTCAAACCGTTGCTCCATTATAGTTGCAACTGCATCTTCTTTCTCCCCCCCTCCGACCTATCGGAAAAGGAAATTAAAATTATTTTCTCAGAGTAAATAAAGTATAGACATATTATTACCATTATTGATTGTCAGACAACTCACAGCTTCGTCGTACAACTGCTGTTGCTGATATTCCTCCTCTTCCGTTTCAAACTCTTCTTCCTCCTCCTCCTCCCCGACTAAAGAGTCACTGGCCTGTCGGAAGAAGGCAATTCAACATTTTTCTCAGAGGAAAGTAGGTAAACCGTCTACGAAAAAAAAAATATCATTGTGTTCACTTTGGACGCACCACATGAACCTTTGAGAGACAAACCTGTTCGTCACAGGGCGTCTGCTGCTGTTGTATATCCTCTTGTTCCTCTTTATTGGTCTCCATGTATGGGAAAAAAATTATTACGTTTTAAACCGCCTATAATATACATTTCAGTGTTATCTTTCAAAGTACATAATTAATTGGTCGGTACAAGATACCTTCCCCTAATAATTGGATAATATAGAGTGAGTGAATTTTAGTCGCCAGCCAGCTACACATTCGAATCTTCGAATTTCGCGTTAAAAAAAAAATCGATGACTCACAGTGTAAAGGATTCATGCACTACTTCTTCTTCAATCTATGACGAAAAAAAAAAAAAAAAAAAAACCTCTTCGCCATAAGGTGGTTGTTTCTGCCGTTGTTTTTGAATTCCTTTCTCGTCAGTCCCCCCCTATAAACAAACAAACAAATCTTCATGTGTAAAGCAAGCAACCCCCCAATTTGTCAAACTGAATTTCGTCAATATGATCGGACTCATGCCAGAAAAAAAAATAAGTAAAAAATGTACGAAAAACAAACCTGTTCGTCATATTGTGGTTGTTGCTTTTGAATCCCTTCATCGTCAGTCCCCTCCTACAAAAAAAATCGTTGGGGTTTCTTAGCAAGCAACCCCCCAATTTCTCAAACTGAATTTCGTCAATAAGATCCACATAAAGGACTCGATAAAACAAAGCAATTAATCAAACCTGTTCGTCATATATGGTGGTTGCTGCCGCCGCTGTTCAATCCCTTCGTCGTCAGTCGTCCCCCCCTACGAAAAAGAATCGTTAGGGTTTCTTAGCAAGCAACCTGCCAATTTGTCAAATCAAATTTCATCATTCGAAAAAAAAACGATGATACACAGTAAAAGAGACTATGTTGAAACAAAGCAAAACAAAACAAACAAACCTGTTCGTCGTATGGTTGTGGTGGTTGCTGCCGCCGCAATTGTTCTTCGTCGTCAGTCGTCCCCCCCTACAAAAAAAAAATCGTTAGGGTTGCTTAGCGAGCAACCTACCAAAATTCCCCAGTTTGTCACATCATCATCACCACCACTAAGCTCAAAATTCCTTACCTGTTCTATGATTTTCATAGGTGATGCGTGCTTCTGGCCGAACACTGCCTCGTAGGGAGACATTGCAATGACTCTATGTTTGACCGTGTTCTTGGTCCACTGCACCTGTTTGAGTAAGTCCACCCAGTAGCACGTGTTCTTCTCCTTCATGAGCGAGCAAAGCATCCTTTTGACGTCGCCATTGGCCCTTTCCACAGATCCCTGGCTCTGAGGATGTCTAGGCGAACCATGGACCAGCTCCGTCTCGGGCCAAAATTTTTGCATCATTATTTTGAGCGGGGCGCCAACGAACTCGTTCCCATTATCACTTTGAAGAATTTTTGGGGCCCCTATGAGAGTAAATATTTCATAAAGATGTCGAGAAACTTCATCCGTTTGCTTGGAATACGAAGCCTTCAATACACTAAACTCTGTAAAATGATCCTGATAGTGCAATATATAACAGTAATTATCGTCGGTCTTACAAGACCGCATGTCTATTAAGTCCACTTGTCCCCTCTCGCTGTAGCCTCCACTCGTGATTGGTCTTACGACACTCCTATTTTTCCTGAGCGACCTCTTCTCCTCGCATGTTATACAATAAGATAAAAACTGGGCAACTTGTTCCCGAGTCACGTTGGCAACGTTCATTTTAACCTCGCACTATGTTCTCTTTTGTCCCCCATGGCAAACATTGACGTGGGCGTCATAAATGACATCAAATATCTCAGAGTCGGGGATGTACCATTGCCAACACATGAACCTAGGCACTTCCTGTGTCTGGGTGGTGGTTCCTGGCAACTCCGACGTAGTAAACGGTGATTTTCTATTAATGAAATACTTTTAAGATAAATCCATTTTCTCTTGAAGAACAGAGAATGATATAAATCAACCAATCACAATCACCGTTTCAAACGTGGAGTATTTCATTCATAGAAAATCACCGTTTACTACGTCGGAGTTGCCAGGAACCACCACCCAGACACAGGGAGTGCCTAGGTTCATGTGTTGGCAATGGTACCTCACGTAAGGATCTGAAGAATTTTTCTTTATAAGAATATTTTTACCGTCCCTGATAGTTTCCACGTCGTACCTGTTTAATAAGGCGTACTCTGAAGGCTTTTTCTTTCTATCCGCCTCCTTTGCAGAGAGGACGCGTTCAATGTAATTGTTCAATTTCCTCGAAGTGAAGCAAAGCCTACCCTCGGCTGAAATAATTTCACAAAATTTTCTCCGATGAGTTTCTCTTCTATCCATCACTATATGTAGAAATACGTTTTCCCCCACACAATTAATGATAAAAGTGGCGGCAGCAGCCCACGACTGTCCTCTGCTCAAACTTCCGTTTATATATACTCCGATCGCACCCCAACCCCCCCCCCCCCCCACCTCATCAACAATTGGCCATTAACGTTAGTGGTTGCCCACTAGCGTTAATGGCCAAGTTTTTCCAAATGAGCAACGCATTTTTACTGGGCAACGAAAATTGCGCACTTGCACGAAGTCTCTCTCTCTCTCTCTTAAAATAACAAGTACTTACCATTTATAATTGATTGAAGGGAGTATTTTCTGTTTGTAACTTGCAGGAAATTCGGACGACGAACAAGCAACTACCCGCTCTGAGAGGAAAATTCAAGCAGGCAGAACTGGCTGGGGGTTCACCCTTCCCCTCCAGGTGCTGACAGGAGAGAGGGCAAAGGGCATGCTTACGCTATGTGTATTTCAAACTAGAGTGTCACCGTGATATCACTGCAAAGCGTCAAACGCAGGCGGCCACACTATCGACTGGTAGAAAAATGTCTGCCAGACGACCAGAGTGTCACCGTGATATCACTGCAAAGCATCAAACGCAGGTGGCCACACGATGTACAGCTGCGGTCTGGAGTTCGTGGGCCACCCAGGGTTGAGAGTATGAACCCCGCATCACCCTTACTTGACTGCGAGTTACTATCCAGACGAGGAGTCTCACATGTAGAGTATCTCGCTGAGGGTTGTTCAGATTGATATCCGAACTTTGAACCATACTTTTTTTTTTTTTTTTTTTTTACTCCTATCACGTCAGTTACAACTTTAACCTTAAGAATTCTTATACTAATGTGACTATTTTATGAAGTAGTGAAATATAATTGCATTAATGAATAATACTTCATTATATAATGTCATTCATAATAATGTAATAATTTCTACAAATATTTACAATATTTCTAACGTATAGTTTGTAATCAATATTTCGTGGAGGAGTAATAGTAATGAAAACAGGTCAGTATTTAAGGACAATTTTATTCAGATATAAATCTAAACTTATATACAGTGTATTAC
>JAWQEG010001634.1:0-10000 GCA_033782935.1 Petrolisthes cinctipes
CTCTCTCTTCTCTCTCTCGCTCTCTTCTCTCTCTCTCTCTCTCTCTCTCTCTCTCTCTCTCTCATCTCTCTCATCTCTCTCTCTCTCTCAATTTCCGTTACCCCTCCTGTCCCTCCTATTTTCATTTTATTTACTCTGGCTACTTATGTATATACACTTTTAGGAATTAGTACACTCAGGGAGGGACCAAAGTTCACCATAGACACGGACATTACAATAGACAGGAGCGTTACTATAGATAAGGTTGTTACTTACCATACCCTGCTATAGACTCTTCTCTCTACCTCTTGTGTAACTCTTAATTAACTGTTGTGGTGGCTTCTTGATCTCCCACATGCATGACTGTTATACTCCCTCCCTCCCGCCTATAGCCTGCACCTCACGCATGCATTGCACTCTCGTCTCATGCACATTCGTCATTACATTATGTTAGTGTCACGTTACTGCGGTATTGTTACGTTACAGCCGCATTGAGTTGGTCCGATTTTTGCCATAAAGATTTTCACTTGTATGCATCCCTGTATAACAATGTGACAAATAAATTATCTTATCTTATCTTATCTTATTATATTTGTTGATGGTGGTGGTGCAGGTGTGAGGTGAAGTATAAGTACAGTACAAGTGGTTGTGTTGTAATGGTTTATACGTAGTGTGGAGGTGAGACCATGTGTCCTTTCACTCACCACTCCTCTAGACCTATAATAGTCTTAGTCTTGTAGTTGCTGTTTGTACTCTGTGTAGTTCTTCCCAGTAAGACCTTTCCCTATCCCTCGAGCGAGACACAATTACCTGTTTGTTTATTTTGATGTGTAGAGAGTAGAATCATGTATATATATTAATCGAGCATATACATTTTTTGGCCTATATATATTGTGATGAGAACGAAAATAATTTAATAATTCCTTATCGTATATGGTATGTATGTTAGTTTTCTACATCCCGTAATTCTCTAACACAGATCTAATTTCCAAGTTGAATTACTACGAGTTGAAGCAGACTAACTATTACACAGAGGAATGTAAACACTGCTTTCCTCACCTTAGAAATACATTATTATGGATGCCACACATTTTCAAAGCATTGTGAATCTCACAAGCACTTTGTTTTTGGAGAATGAACTTTGCAATTTCCACCTCTTTCGAAATGTAGGTGTCTTTTGTTGTGGTATTGATGACGTAAGTGTCTGTTGTTGTTCCTCGTCAGAATAAAATTGTCCAAGCAAGAGGTCATTGGTTTTTTTTTTTTCACGGTTCAGTCAGCAAACCAATAATTATTTACTCAAGTTCATTTCAAGAGAGAGAAAAAAAGAAAGTTGCCGACGAATTGGAGTTAGTGATTCCTCTATACCGTGCCACGAAAACAGACCATCCGAGCACCCATTGTGAAAACAGACCACCCACGCATTGTGAAAATCAGGGTGAGATCTGTTTTGTGGCACAGTCTGGAGAAATTATTGGTTGCCTTATAACACAACCTCGTCCTTGCCTCTGGGTTTGTTGTGGCTGAATACAATCGTGTGGCGTGAGTCAAAATAATGAATGACATCTCCAGTTCGATCACAACAGGAACCATTCCCCTTAGATTAAGAGAGTAGTGTGTTGTGGTCACATTGGAGGGCTATACTCACTCCTTCAAACGATGGTGACAAACAGTTCCCCTTCTCGAATCATGAAATATAGTCTCTAATCTGTTGTGGTTTGAAGAAATCAGTACCCTCTTCAATTTTCACCATGTAAGAGAGTGTCCCCCCTCAAGTAACCCCTGACCGTCTAATAATTGTGGTGGTAGTGGCGAAGTGCATGACTGACCAATTATACCTGCAGTGTACTCTCTAATCTCTACCTTATATTTCCAGGGAATAAGGAACAAGTGCAGTTTGACGAGCTCTTGTGACGATGTACACGATCAGGCGACTACACCCTCATCCCTAACCAGTGAAGTGAAGTGAGTGAGTGGTAGTGTTGGCAGCCGCTGACGTGAACGACCGACCCACACCTCTCTCTGCCTGCTTTATAGAACTCCAACTCGTCCACCAATACCTTCCTTTCCTGCCCATAGATTCACACTACTCCTACATATGCAACTACACCTACGTACCTACACCCAAGTATCGCTTTCTTCTTCGATCGACACCTCTGCCTCCCTGCCTGCCTGCCTGCCATATATGAACTCCAATTTGTCCACCAACCCAACACCTTCCCAACTCATCGACTCCTGCTCCTATACCTACAATAACCTACACCCACGAAACGCTTCCTTCTTCGAGCCACGTCACACCTACATTTATACCTACAACCACGAATCGCTTCCTTCTTCGTGAGTCAGCCTGGATACGCCCTCATCAAGCCTCAAGACACCCCCAGGAGACAGACTATATACTGTACTAAACAAGACACTGATGGATGGATGGATGGATGGATGGATGGCCCCACTCACCACACTCCAATAGCGACACTCCGAGAGCAACACTCATAAACTTCACCTTCCACCTCAGCCTAAATACTACTGCTACAACAACTACCATAACAACATCTTTATCAACTACTACTACTACTACCAAAAACAACATCTCCAACATCAACAACTACTGCTACGACTACAAATACAACAACAACAACTGCAATAACTCCTGCTACTATGATTGCTACAACTACTACAACCACATCTCTAACTGCAACATCAGCTACTACTGCGACTACAACTATAACAACAATTGAAACAGCATCAACTACTACTATTACTACTGCTGCTACAACTACTACCGCTACAGCAACAACGTGATATACAGACTGTCTCATAAATAAATCTGGGTACCATGGGACAAAATGAAACGAAACAAAATGAAACTAACAAAAAAAAATGGTTTCTTTTACCCCATGGTACAGTACATAAAATTATACAGTACACCAGAAATATGAGACATTCTGTAAGTCATAATATAGATTTTCCGGCAGTGTGTCTTTTGAATTTATACCAACTAGTTAAGAGGGTGTGTGTTGAGTGTGTCGACGAACCGGAGGCTACCGATTCCTCCACGTTGCCCCACACAACAGGATTTATATTGGAGGGATCCGTTTCGTGGCATGGTTTGGAGGAATCAGTGGCATCCATGCAGTTTCGTCCAGAACACACGACCCCAACCCCCTCTTTAACCCTGATTCTTTCCGGTCGGTCAGTGGACAGACCTGCCAGTTCGTTCAGTGTGTACAGTCACGTCCAATTGTCCTGCAACACCTGCGAATGAAACGGCATCGACAAAATAAAAGGAACCCCTAGTTGTTGGTGTCTTGTCATATTGGTTCAGTCTATATCAGATTCACTCCGATGGCTCACTTTCATTCACATGATTAGTTATGTGGACTTTTGATCGTGACTGTCCATCGTCTCCCATACTTATATTATTATCATCTCCTATGCTATTATTATTATTATTATTATTATGACTACTTCAGCAACACTTAAGGCAATAATTCATCATTTATAGGGTAAATATACTTTTGGTATAACAGAGCCACTTGATTCCTCCAAAGTATGCCAAGAAACAGTACCAGATTAACAAATAATAATAATAATAATGGTAGCCTGTTACTTGGAGGAATCAATTGCTCCAGATTTACCAACACTCAACTACAAACCCCCTTAAGCAATTTCATTTTTAGAAGTTACTAGTTAGGCACTTTAGATGGGTTACACACACACACACACGCACACCGAGTATATTTTCAGTAGAATGAAAGACAAAAGTCGTGTTTAGGACCCCCGTGATGTATGTAGTCAGAAAACTGGAGGTTAGTGAGTCCTTCAAACATTGCCACGAAACACCACCTATATTAAAGGAGCTTGTTTTGTGACATAGTCAGGAGGAATCAGTTGCCACCAGGTCTAATTACACGATCATAGAGTCCCTTAAAATAATTAGTAATGAAAACATATGCATGGTGAATTAACGAAACATAAGAGGGCCTCAGTTTTGGTTTGGAAGTTGTTGATGGGAATAATTTTAGGCACCGGTATATAAATTTAGGATTGGATACCTCAGGTTGGGTTTGGGAATAATAATTTTAAGTTTAAATAATGACACAACTTTTGCCTTCCACTGTACTCGGGATAATGGATATATTTGCATCCCCACGGTCATATATTTATTTCATTGTTTGTTAGTTAAGGGGACGAGGCCACCTTTGAACCACCAGTTTCTCCACATTTTAGCATTTCTTGTTGTCATGCTAAACATCTTAATTTTTTTATGCTTAAAAATGATATCATATAATACTCAAATACCCATATCTATCTACCCTCCAATTGGGGATTAAAAGTGGATCCGGATTCCTCCCCTTAATTATGCATCAGGGGGAGCAAGCAAGCAAGCAAACTAACAAACAAACATGTCTCGACCATCAGTTTACTTAGTCGAAGGATCACTTTCAGGTTAGCTAGTTAGTTAGTTAGTTAGTTAGTTGTAAATATTTTGTAGTTTAGATAGAAAAATAATAATGGCTGTTAGTCACCAGAGGAAACAACAACTATTTTTTTTTCTTGCTTCTAGGATCACTCTCCTTTTTAGACTTCCTCCTCCTCCTCCTCCTCCTCCTAAGAAGAGCTCAAGAACATCCAACGTGTATTAGGCGTCCTGCAGTGTTACCAGATGTTGAAATGTAGCAATTTAGCAGTATATAATATTATGTAAAGGATTATTTATGTAATGTACAGAATAGGGCATATATATATATATTATATTAGTTGCTCATGGGTGTCATTTAGCGTCAGGTTATCCATCGACCCTTTGAGTGTCAGTGTACTTGGTTGAATAAAATAGTCGAGAGTAAATTATGCAGAAGGTTAATTAAGGTGAACACAGACTTGTTTTTCATAAATGTGTTGTTCTTTAGTTAAGGAGGTATACATTTTGAGGGCTACCAATTCCTCCAGACTGCAAACAAGCCACGAATTATCTCCAGTCTATTATAGGCATGTTGGGGATCTGTTTGGAGGAATCGGTAGCCCTTCACAATTCGCTGCTTTTATGAAATGATGGATCACATCTTCAGGAATTGTGTTGTTTGTCTGGCCTATGAAAACCGTCTAAAGTTAGTCAAAAGACACACATACACGCACACACACATAGAATGCAACACGAGCCATGGATTCCAGTGAGTGAATTTCAAGGTGGTGTGATCATTTTGTATTGTGAAGGTACTGTGCACATTTAATTAAAGGTTTATCCCCTTCTTCTACATAGTGAATGGTAGTGGAAGCCAAGGACTGCACGGGAGCCTTGTGGATGTACAGTCACGAGTAATAATAAGAGTCCAGCAGGTCTTGTTGTTGAAGTTTGGAATCACGTAACATAATAATTACAACAACGTTTATCTTGTTTCGTACTTTACTAGAGCTGGTTTGATACTTTATTAGACTACAACTGAACAAATCACTTTACTGTACAACACTTATCCTGTCTCATACTTAATGGAGTTCGTTTACTTCAGGCTCTTCAAAACAGACCTGCTGAATACTTATTTTGGCTGGTGACTTAGCAAACTGTCTTGGAGTTCACTGGTCTAGAACTATATCACTCAAAGGGTTGAAGAAATAAGTAGGAGGAACATCAGCAACAACAGTAGTCATCGTCGGTAGTCAAGCAGCCAATCCTTTCCAAAGTCTCTTGTGGTACAGGGAAAATATCTATACTCCATTATCTCATTCCTTTTGTCCCTCTAATTAAGATGTTGACCTTTTTCATTATACCCTTATTTGATTTGATCTAACCTAACCTGACGTCACCTTCTACAGTTTAATCCATTTTAATCTGACTCAGTTTGACCTGATGTAACCAAATCTGAATAATGTAGCCACTTTTCTTATACATATATTATAGTGGAATATGTACAGGATATAGGGTCCCCTGTAGTTCTTATTAGATGAAGGGGAAATACTGCCTCAGCCATGACATGTAAACAGTGGGTGTCAGTAGAACCCTTCACTGGTATAAAAAGAAAGTGATTATCGCTCCTGGTGATTTGTTTATGCTCAACACTTTATCTCTCACCACTCAACATATGACAGAACAAGAGGCTGAATGAATACTGCATGGAATATAATGAGGTGATTTGTCTGTGCTCAACACTACACTATATCCCTCACCACCACAATATTACAACACAGAGATAAACAGACAGTTAGATCAAGCTCTGTTCAAGTATAGCGAGGCTGAGGCAGTATTTATCCCTATGCATCATCTGCTCGGCAATGTACATACCACGAGAGACTTGGGAATTGTATACAGTCAGTCCCCCTTGCCCACCAGCACAGGAGTAGCTTCGTTAGTCAGTCAGTGTTATCATGGTAAACAGGTCAGCTAGCTTCATGTGATCCTCTATATAGAAAGTACAGTAACCATAGGCCCTCGATATAAGATTGTTAAAGTTAGCAATATTCATATAACACAGGCTCAGTTAATCGCTTAGTCTGTATGATAATGAATAACAGAAGTCTGGGAAAACATTTGGTGGTGTTCAAAGAGAGACTGAGTGTAAAATGAAGTAATGGATACAAGTATTTTATTCATTGTATATCGAGGGGTCTACTGTATATATAGTGGTAAATCGTTCTACTGTATGGTTAGCCACATTCAAGAACAGTGTCTTTACCTTTCTCAATACAGAGCAGAGTATGTCAAAGTGTCGTGCATGTGGTTTATACACCTCACCAACTCGTCGACCAACATTTTTGTGAATTTTACGTGTAGCTCAACCATGATGGAATGAAAAATTGTTATGGAAACATGAAGGAGAAGACTTTATTGAAGATGTTTCCATTCTGCTTTGACTTGAAGGACTCATAAAATAGTGTTTCTATAATCTACGAATGTGGTCATTGTTCATATGCCGGAAATCAGCTGTTACTTGATATACTACTTTATAATGACATTAATTATGTTTCCATTAAATGCACATTTCATTTTAATTTTCTTTCTGAAAGAAAATGCAATAACACTTTAATTCATACTGTATGTTAGTATAACATACAATATTCAGGGTTATTCTACATTGGACCGACCATCTGATGAGACTAACGGGTTGGTTCACGTCTGTTCTTGAATCTGGCCCAGTGTGTGTGTCAATGTAGACAACGGTGAGCAGTTTAGGAAGTCGGTAGAAATGTTTGCTGTTTATATCTTAACTTACTGTTTAACATGTACAAACATTTGGCTTGGACAGCCACTCAGTGCAATATGAATATTTTTCACTCATTACGTACACAGTTACATAAATATGTGCATAAATATATATTTCATTGTCAAAGTTATATACAGTATATATATAATTATGAAGTTGAACTTTTCAGTTGTTTTGTTGTTATATAAAATTTAAAGTGCCTAAATCCTCAAATAACTGTCTTAGAGATAAGATATGAAAGATTTAAGGTTTGAGAGTTGTTAATATACAGGTTTAGATTACACTCATGTCATATCTAACATTGTATCAAGTTTCTCATTAGTGTACAATGTATTTCATAACTCACAATATCGTCCTATGTTCAGGTCCTGTACACTTGTCTCTGGTTCCATATTTGTGTGAGTTTTCATGTGGAAATGTTGTACTCTATACCAAGGTTATTTTATTAATGCATAAGGTTCTAATCATGAAGCTGTTGTTGATTCTATTTTAAGTGGTGCTGCAACTAAGTCAATTCCTGCCAACACCACCACTAATCTGTTATCATGAATCACTGCCCCGAGCCAATCATTTTCACCTTTTCAGATGTACTTCTTTCAACTGTACTCCATTGCTTTCCTTTTCTCTTCCTTTAGAATTTGCTGTCACCTCCCTTCTACATCAACTTTCCTTCTATTTCCTTGGTGTTGCTGTCCCTCCTTTCTATCTTCTTCGCGTTACAGAGTCTTCCAAACCTAGCGCGGTAAAATATGCAATACCTTGACAGAATCGATAAGTTACGACACGTATGAGGAAGAGCTTTTATTAGCAGCAGTGAAACGTAATCAATAAAGGCTCCTTCCTCCTCATACGGTGTTGTTCCTTATCCATTCTTTCTTACTCTTTAAATTAATTCACTTTCCCTTCCCTTTCCTTCTATCCCCTACAATATATCCGGCAGCCTATGACCCTAGTAGTAGTAGTTGCAATGACATCAACTAGTTTCTTTGTAATCAGTCAGTCAACACGATACCCACCACTCTATCCTTATCCCTCCCTATACTCATGTACCTTTTACTTAAAGAAAGAGAAAATCTAAACCAAATGCCACTAAGAAACATAATATTACAAATCCTATAAGTACCAACCTCAACAGAGAGAGAGAGAGAGAGAGAGAGAGAGAGAGAGAGGTAATTCAGTTAAACCTTTCACCCTCTTTATTTCTGTTCAGCCAAATCATTAGTGACGCAAAATGGTAATAAACAACAACAACAACAACAACTCTTGCTGAACACCTCCACGTCTAAACATTTTCAGAAGAGGAGCCAATTTTTGCACGGAGCCTAACCCATGCAATTTAACTTTTTTCTTTTTTATGGAACTGCTAAACTTTTACTGGACACCTACTCGAAACTTTCATACGGAACCTAACCCAATTTAACTTCTTCTTCTTCATCTTTTTTATGGAACTGCTAAACTTTTTACTGGACAACTAGAAGAAACTTTCATACGCAACCTAACCCAACTTAAACTGGGCATTTACTAAACTTTTACGCGAAAAAGTTTTAAGGCGCTGCTAACCAAACCTGAACTTACCCTGAGGTCTTGTAGTCTGTTAATTTGCACAGCTTGGAGGAAGAAGTAGTCAATCCCGACCCCTAAAAAAATCCGTATATTAATCCAACAGTAAAATATTTGCTCACAACGAGAACTGAAAGTGTCTGTGTGTGTGTGTGTGTGTGTGTTCTTCTGGGATGTGTATGTTGTGAACTGAACGGGTCATATTATACATACATGTGAAGTGACAATGAGACAATGACAACGATGACTAACCACACGATGACTTCATGAGACTTTATATAATTATTATGTGGTCATCGTTTCAGTCCATAAGACAGTCCAGAGTGGAACCTTAAAGGAGGTATTACACTTTTGGTACATTAGAGCTCCTTGATTCCTCCCCCAAAGTATGCCATGAAACAGGACCGAGTGAACAAATATAATGGTGATTTGTTATTGCTAAGAATTGTTGGGAGGAGGAATCACTTGCTCCAAATATACCACCAACAGCAACACTGTACTACCCTCCTCTTAAGGTTCAATAGCAGCTACACAAACACACACACACACACACACACACAGGGAACCAAGCAACCAAACCTTCTTGACTGACCTCCACTATACTGTAGCAGGAATCAATAATGACAAACACTGCTGCTTCACACATCACATTTACACAAACAGCACCTCGTTTTACTGCAACACATTAATTCATTACTCCTCTATTTACAAAGAGCATCTTGCAATTACACTTTTTGTACAGTAATCTATACATATAAAATTAAGCTACAATAATTGCTTCTATATAGTGCTATGATGATTCACTTTATGATGCCTTTTTGAGTGAGCGAATCTTGCACTCTCTCACCTCACGCCATTAATAAATAATATTATATTGTAGAGTAGTAAACACAACAGGATTCCATCAACGATAATAATGTAGTGCTTCTGCTTTTTTCAACTCAAACGTTAAAACTTGGTGCAGGAGATAATTAAATATAAAGTGGGTCCCAAATTTAGTAAAGATAAATAAAGGCTTAATTAATAAAGTTCTTGTAGGCGAAGTGTGTGGAGACTACGATTTTTTTTTTTTTTTTTTTTTTTTTTTTTTTTTTTTTTTTTTTTTTTTTTTTTTGAGACTGTCTAGTTGGGAAATTTGAAGGCTCCTGATTCCTCCTATGCCATGCAGAAAACAAACGCCCTCAGTAGTACTAATAGGGAATTTGTTTCATCGTGGCTTAGTTTGGTTGAAGTAAATACCTTCCAATTCACTAATAAAAGAATCT